>MU743938.1:13256-39467 GCA_026770625.1 Nicotiana glauca | reverse complement strand
AGAATGTGTCGAGGATCCGGGTGCATTTCATGTGACATGATCCGAAAATATGTTCTTAAACGACATTCACTTTCGTAATAATCAACTAAAAGCGGAAAATAATTCTAAATGGCACTAGAAGTTTTGACATGTATTAAAATCAGATTGTAGCCAAATATAGCAGTTGAGTGACCGTGCTAGAACCACGGAACTCGGGAGTGCCTAACCCCTTCTCCCAGGTTAACAGAATTCCTTACCTGGATTTCTGGTTCGCGACTGTTAGTCAAACCCTTTCCTCGATTCGGGATTCAAATTGGTGACTTGGGACACCATAAATCTCCCAAGTGGCGACTCTGAATCTTAAATAAAACGAATCCCGTTTCGATTGTCCTTTAATTGGAAAAACTCCTTTCTTTATTATATCCCTTCTCCGGGGTGTAGTAAAAGCCTAATAAGCTCGGAAAAAGGAGGTGTGACAGGCATTTCAAGCCTAAATTAGCTACAGACCTCCAAAACACAACCCGAACACGTTCCTAAGCCTGAAATCACCCAACTGAGCTAATAGAACCATCGGAATCTCATTCTAAGGCCGTCTTTACACTGTTCTAACTACTGTCAAATTTCCAAGACTTAAGCTCTCATTTAGGGACTAAGTGTCCCAAAACTCTTCGAAACTCAAACCGACCATCCCGGTAATATAAAATAGCATAAATAAATACGAGAAAAGTATTTAACAAGGATCAAGAAATAAATTCTAAAAATGACTTGCCGAGTCGTTACACTATGGTTCTGCTTTTGTACATTTGTACTTCTTTCGTGAGAGAGAGTGCTTATTTCTTTTGTTCATATCTCACTTTTGCTTTGAAAATATAGCAACGTCTGTGGGAATCGCTCTTGATTTGTGAGAGCACATGAAAACTCAAGTGTGATTGATGTTTCTTTTCTTAATGAGACACATAAACATAAAAAAGTGGTCTTGTGACTTAAAGATAACTTTAGAAGCTTTGGGATCATAGTTTGAAAATCTTCTTGACCTACTTGGTACTCATGTGGTTTTGAAATTGAATCCTATAGAAGTTGTTGAGGGGTCTTGTAGTTGATTATAGTTGTGGTACCAACCAAAGTCATGAGTTTTTGTGTTGGAATGCTTCTTCGCTTTGTGGTGATACTAGCTTTAGCTTGTGAGCATAAATATTTAGTAACTTCAATGAAAGGATGCCTAAGTTTGAGTCCTGATTTTCTCGAGGACAAGAAAAAGTAAAAGTTTGGCGGAGTTGATTCGTTAGCTTTTTAGCTAATTGTTCTTATGTTTTGATAGAATTTAATTCCCTATTTGTTGGAATAAATTGAATAATTGTGCTTTGAATGGTGTATTTTTAGGTTTTTAAGTTGTGGGAGAACTTTGAAATTGGAGAATATTAAAAATGGGCAAGAATTCATCACTTTAGAGCTAAAATTGGAGAAAAGTTGAAAAAAAAAAAACGTAGGCACGCCATTGGACACGGTTGCTCCACCCGTTGGACACGGTTCAAGAGAAGCCAGAAGAGTTGAAGAAATGAAGCTTCTGGAATTAGTTGTCTTGGAAGAGCAACTTGGGGTAGCAACCTCTGAAGTGTTGGAAGACATTAAGTTGGTAGAATAGAAATTGAGGTGGCAAATATGCGGGTTGATAAATGGGCAGGTTGGGCTGAATTTGGGCGGGTCAAGATAGGTTAGGTCAATAAATTGGTCATTGTCCAACCCAGCCCAAAGTGACTTGGGTAAGATGGGTTGGGTCAAGATAGGCTAAACAATGGGTCATAGCCAACCCGTCTAACTTGACCTACGTTTTAGAACCATGCTCATCTTGTATAAAAGAGTCTTTAACTTAAAATGTGTAAGTTGAAATTTTTTTTGCATGGGAGGCGAGGGGGGAGGGGAGGGGGGTAAGAGCTAGGATGGGTGGATGGTGCAGAAAACAAAAAATAGAAAATTAAAAATTAAAAAAAGTAAAAAAAAATTAAGAGGTTTGCGCTTGCGGGAGAGGGGTGTGGGTAGGTGGTACAAAAAAATAGAAAATTAAAAATATAAACAAAAAAAGTAAAATTGGAGCAACTAAGTAAATTTCTAGATAAGTTGGTTGAGATCCCTTTGTTTTGGGTGAGTTTCATGAGTTATATTTGGGTTGATTAATGGGTCAGAATGGACTGTAGAAAATAATGGGTTAAATTGGGCTCAGCCCAAATAAACCCATGAGCTAAAATATTTGTAGCTCAACCCATTAATCTCTATGTGGGTTGCGTGGGTTGAATGAATTTGTGCTCAAATTACCACCCTCGTACTTAATTAACTAGAATTGAACATTTATATACCCAAAAGCATAACCTACACGAAGGGGAAGCAATCCTAACTCCTTTCTCTTATTTGTTACAACTATATCTTTACTTGGAGTCTAAGTGTTCAATAAAATTCCTAGACTTGTTTACAACTATATCTTTACTTGGATTCTAAGTATTCAATAAAATTCCTAGACTAGTTTACATAGAAATTTTAGAAGTAACTTTAGAATTAATCGAACAACCACTTTTTGTTTGGAGATTACATTAAGAATCATCGAGTTTGCACGCATTTAAACACTCTAACACACACATGCTCCTTATGGGATTCGACCGCAACCTTTCTTTGATTTATTATTTCTAATCAACGTGTTATACTACATTAAGAGGTGTAGAGTTGGACGTCACCAATCATCCTTCGTGCTTTTTCTTTCATTCTCACATAATAATACAAATGAAATGGTACGGCATCACCCTTCGTACTTTTACTCTCATCTTCACATGATAATGTAAATGAAATGGCATGATATCACTCTTCGTGCTTTACACTCTTTTTTACAAGAACATGTATATCAATATCAAGCAGGGTAGGAAGCATGAATAACATCAAGGAGAGAGATTAAGCGAATATTCCAAATGAACATCAATCACAGCTTTCAAGTCAATAACAATTAAATAACCTCAAGAACCTTATTGTTCAAGTATTTCAACAAGTCTCAAAATTGATCTTCAACTCAAGTATAGAATCTAATAACTCAAGAATAACAGTCGTAGCGATGTATTAGTTATTAAGCATAGTGATGACTGAAGTTAACACATCAATAGTTTCACAAAATCCGTCAAATTTTTAATCAAGTTATAATAAACTAATTGATTTCTACCATTTAATTTCATATTCTTTGTAATCTAGAAGCCAAGTAAGACATGAAGCAAGAAGGTCACATAATCCTACAAGACACAATTAATCGTATAATTTACCCCAAGCATGATTAACCCTAGCACATGCATATACGCTCGTCAGCTCATATATGCACCACCCCCGCGAGTAGCAAATAGTGTCAATCAGTAGTAAAAATTCCTCCAATAAAGTTAAGCAAGACACTTACCTCAAACAAGCCAAATCGATACACTAGAAGCGGCATCCCACTCAAATCGACCTCCGAACGGCTCGAACCTAGTCAAAAGGAACTCAAAGTCATTCAATAATTCCATAAAAAGCAAACACAATCAATAAAGGTCAAATCTTTAATCAAATACTCAAAGTCAACTAAAAAGTCAAACCAGCATGCACCTACGAAACCATACAAAACTCCTAAAATCCGAGAACTCATTCAATTATGAGTCCAACCGTACTAATTTCACTCAAGTCTGACTCCAAGTCGAGGTTCAAAATCCAAAAATTTACTTTAGGAAAGTTTAGACAAAACCCCCCAATTTCTCTTTTGATTTTTTTAATCAAATGCCAAAAATGAAGATGGAATCACGGAATATAATCAAAACCGAGTAGAAAATACTTACCCCAATCCATGTGGTAAAAATCTCCCAAATCAGAGCTCCCCAACTCAAAATATGATGAAATAACTCAAAGTCCAAAAATAGAGTGCTTTCTAATCACCAGGCAGCAAAACACATGGCGATCGCGGGACATCATTCGCAATCGCGAAGAACTAATGATACTGCCATCAAAATACTATGCATTCGCAATACCGACCACGCGAACACGATGAAAATAGATAACAAGGATCCACAAATGCAAACTCACTTGCGCGAATGCGATGAAGAATTCTCCAAATCCTGCTCCCGCTCAACCCTACGCGTCTGCGATACCCCATGCGCGAATGCAAACTATAAATAATCTAACCCTTCGTGATCGCGTACCATCTGCCGCGTCCGTGATGAACAAATCCTCCAGCAGACTAAATTACTCTTCGCGATCGTGGCTGAACCTTCGCGATCGCGAAAAACACTAGGGCCATCAAATAACAGCAGAAACCATCAATGCATGAAATTTCCAAAACAGTCTAAAATCAATCTAAAACACATCCGAGCCCCTCGGGACCCCATCTGAACATACCAACAAGTCCCATGTCACGACCCAAAATTTTCATCGTCGGGACCGTGATGGCGCCTAATATTTCACTTGCTAGGAAAGCCAACGTTAGAGGTTTTTTAATACCAACTTTAGCTTATTTCAATAATAAGAACAATTAAGCTAAACAGAAATTAGAACTTCTTTGTGGACTAGCATGAACCCATAATATCCGAAACATTTAGGATCAGGAGTTACAACTCACGAGCTGCTACGATTAACTACAAATAGAGTCTGAAAGGAAATACACTGTTCTGAAGGAAAAGAAATAGTACGATAGGAAGACTAGGGAGAGACTACAGAGCCTGCGGACGCCACTAGATCTACCTTGGGTCTCCTATCAATCAATCTAGCCGCTAACCTCACGATCAGCTCGAGCGAGTACTAAAATCTGCACAAGAAGTGCAGAGTGCAGTATCAGTACAACTGACCCCATGTACTGATAAGTGTCGAGCCTAACATCGACGAAGTTGCGACGAGGCTTAGAAGACACCTACATACTAAACATGTGCAATTTGAAAGTATATGTTGCAAAATAACAACAAATAAGAGCTAGACAAGTAATATCGGAAGGGGGATATGCTGAGGGGGATACCAGATAAGAGATTCACAGCAATAATTATAACTAGAACAACCAATATGCCTTGAACCAATGGAAACAATTAAACACAATAAAGAAAAGTGCATAGCTTCACCCATTGTGCTTTTACTCTCAACATCACCATATAAATCAATAGAAACGACACGACATCACCCTTCATGTATTAACTCTCATAACATGGCACGACATCACCCTTCGCACATTAATATTCACAATATGGTATGGCATCACCCTTCATGCATTAGCACTCACAATTTGGCACTCTTCGTGCATTACACTCACAATATGACATGACATCACCCTTCGTGCATTAACACTCTTCTTACCATAAATCGATGAACAAATAACAACAGGAGGATCGAAATAACAAGAACAAGCCTTACTTTAACTAGGGGTGTGCATTCGATTTATTGATTCGATTTTGACCTTTATCGATAATTACTTATCGATTATCGATTTGCACATATGCTTATCGTTATTATTTCAATAAGTTTTCGATTTTTTCGATTTCGATTTATCGATTTTGGGGTCTTATCGATTCAGTTATCGATTACACCAATAAGAAAATTTATGGGATTCCACGGAAAGTATATCGCTATAAACGCACCTAACTAATATTGACAAAAGAAGCTAAAATAAGACGAACACCATTTATAACATAAAAATTGTGTCAACAAGCACATGCAACAAAACTAAAGTAAGGGATCAAATGTATGCCACCAACACTCCAACGGTATAAAAAAACAAAACAAAATACATCATCACGGCTAATTCTATTTTCCATTAATTTGAACTTCATTCTCTTGATCTTTAAATATGATCACTTCCTTAAATGTGATAGAGGAAATAATAGGGTAATGGACTTAGGGTAAAGGAAAGGGTATAGATTAGGGAAAATGATATTGTATAGCCGCTTTCAAAATAGTAGCGGAATATATATACATTCTGTATGTTATATTAATCTACACAAATAGGTAATTACTCATTTTACAAGTATCTACAGTAGGGGTGTGCATTCGATTTATCGATTCGATTTTGACCCTTATCGATAATTACTTATCGATTATCGATTTGTTCATATGCTTATCGTTATCGTTTCAATAAGGTTTCAATTTTTTCGATTTCGATTTATCGATTTTGGGGGCTTATCGATTCGGTTATCGATTACACCAATAAGAAAATTTGCGGGATTCCACGGAAAGTATATCGCTATAAACACGCCTAACTAATATGGACAAAAAGAAGCTAAAATAAGACGAACACCGTTTATAACATAAAAATTGTGTCAATAGACATATGCAACGAAACTAAAGTAAGGGATCAAATATATGCCACCAACACTCCAACGGTATTAAAAAAAATAAAAATACATCATCACTGCTAATTCTATTTTCCATTAATTTGAACTTCATTCCCTTCAGCTTTAAATATGATCATTCCTTAAATGTGGTAGATGAAATAATTAGGGGTGTGCATTCGATTTATCGATTCGATTTTGACCCTTATCGATAATTACTTATCGATTATCGATTTGTACATATGCTTATCGTTATTGTTTCAATAAGGTTTCGATTTTTTTGATTTTTTTTATTTCGATTTCGATAATAAATAATCGATTCGATTTATCGATAAACCGATTCGAATGCACACCCCTAACTTTAACATTTGGTTCCACAATACCAACCTCAACTTTGAAATCTATACTCAATTATCACCAAAAGTCTGTAAAACATGATAAGTACAATCAATAAAAACAATACTAGTATAAACATGGATAACATGATCAAAGGAGGCAATAATTATAAGAAACTAAGTCCCACATGCATGCTTTAACTCGACAATAATGCATAAGTACTCGTCATCTCACATATACATTATACCCAATATCTAAACATGTAGAAAATAGACAAACAAGTCCTATTCCCTCAACCCAAGGTTAACCACGATATTTACCTCGCTCCAATGACCAAATTCATAGCTCAACAGCGACTTTTCCTTTCAAACAAGCCTCCGAACCAATAGAATCTAGCATATTACCAGCCAAACGATTCAAATTAAGCCTTAGGAACTACCCATGATTGTAAAGAATTCAATTTAGATCATTATTGAAAAAGTTAACAAAAGTCAAGACCCGGGCCCGCTTGGTCCAAACCCGAAATTCCAACAAAAACTTGATTACCCATTCAACTAGTGCCCGGTTATATATTTTATTTTGGGATCCGATCTCAATTTGAAGTCTAAACCCCTATTTATAAAAATCTCTAATTCTACTCAAAATCCCCAATTTCTACCATGAAAACACTAATTTTTGGTTGAAATCTAATTAAATTACCCGAAGATTGAAAGAAACTAGTTTAGAATCACTTACCATTATTTGGGGAAGAAAAGTTCTTTGGAAAATCGCCTCTGGGGTTCTTGAGTTTGAAAATTTGAAGAATGAACCAAAAATCCTGTTTAATTCATATTTGATCAGGTGCAGATGTCGCATTTGCGACCTGGGGTTCGCAAATGCAAAGAGTCCATAGCAAATGCGAAGACCATCATATCTCTGCTTTGTCTACAAATGCAAAGAATAGTTCACAAATGCGGACTCTGATCTGATTACAAATGCGACCCCGTGATCGCAAATGCGAACTCTGGCCTTCACAGCTACTCTTCGCAAATGCGATTAGCGGCTCGTAAATACCAATCAGTCAGTGGTCTCAATTGCGATGATTGACCTCGCAATTGCGAGATCTGAGGCCTGCAATAAAACTGCAGCACACCAACAATGCTCTAAGTCCAATTTTAGCTCCATAGCCTATTCGAAGCTCACCTGAGCCCTCGGGGCTCTAAACCAAAAGTGTACACAAGTATAAAAATGTCATACGAACTTGTTCGTACGATCAAGTCGCCAAAATAACACCTAGAACTACGAACTGAATACCAAATCGAATGAAATTCTCAAGAAAACTTTGAAACTTCTATTTTCACAAACGGACGTTCGAATCACGTCAAACCAATTCCGTTTCTCACCAAATTTCACAGAAAAATCATAAATATGGTATTGGACCTATAACGAGTTCCGGAACTAAAATACGGACTCGATATCCAAAAAGTCAAACATTCCTATTTTATTGAGCCTTTAACTTTCAAATTTCGAAAAAGTCCGTTAACTCGGGCTAGGGACTTTCGAATTCGCTTCAGGACATGCGATCAAGTCCCAAATCATAATACTGATCCACTGGGACCGTCAAAATATGAATCCGAATTTGTTTACTCAAAATGTTGACCGAAGTCAACTCAAATCAAATTTTTAGGCAAAATTCTTCTTTTTATCAGTTTTTAACATAAAAGCTTTCAGGAAATACGCAGGGACTGCGCAAGCAAATCGAGAAAGGATAGAATGAGGTGTTTAAGGCTTAAGCAGAAATGGGTTCTAAAACATAAGATGACCTTTGGGGTCATCACATCCCATAACATAACACGGACTTACTCGAGACCTCAAATCACGCATAAAAACATCAAACCCCCGAATCACACCTCAAATTGAACCTAATGAACTTTTGAGCTTTCAATTTCTAAAATTCGTGTTGAACCTATAAAATCAACTCGGAATAACCTCAAAATTTGCACACAAGTTCCAAATGACATAATGAAGCTATTCAAATTCTTGAAACCAAAAGCGAATCTGATATCATTAAATTCAACTTCTTGTCAAACTTATGAATATTCCAAAACTCCAAATTACTAACTTTCGCCAATTAACGCCAAAATCTTAAAAAAATTCCAAATGCAAATCCGGAAATACGCCCAAGTCTAAAATCACCATCTAGACCTAACGGAATCATCAAAACTCCAATCCGAGGTCAAATACACAAAAGTCAAACTTGGTCAATTCTTCTAACTTAAAGCTTCCTAGTTGAGAATCATTCTTCCAAATCAACTCCACATCACCTTAAAACCAAAAATCGAGGATTCACACAAATCATAATACATACATGATCTGAAGCTTCTTAAGACTTCAAACAGCTGAACGGAATGCAAATGCTCAAAACGATTGATCGGATCGTTACAAGCACACATACGCAACTCGCGTACCATAACTAGTTATTTAAAACCACTAAACATGAGTCTTTCATGACTAGCACACTTTGTTTTGTCAAAAAAAGGCAAACCAATAAGGTCACAAAAGTTTTGCAAAGTGGTTATACACCAGGTGCTACAACGGAGCAACAATAGTAACGAGAACCGCAACAAGTCAATTGAAGAAAGAAGAGAAAACACCTAAAATAGAGTTAGTACTGTTTAGGGCTTGAAATCGGATGCTACGTGTGTCCAAATCTGATTTGAATATTGTAAAACTAAATTATTTAAGCAAGTCATTATAATATATGAAATATCTTGTATATTGTATATTATATTTTTTATTAAGCAATATGTCTAAATATACTTTTAGTTCAAATGATGAAATAGAGCCTCCAATTATACTACTATTGCATACACGAATAATAGTGTAGAATTGAATTTGTCAAAAGTACGTCAAAACAGAATTATTATAATAGAAAAGAAATCGACAATCCTTCATATACTCCAAAGGCAACAATCCCAATCCGCAGTGTAATTAGACATTTTTACTAGGAGAGAACGATCATGTGACAGGACGATGTTGACTAATCATTCAGTTCTCCGTTTTGCAATATTAAAAGATTAAAGACAACATCTTTCAAGCATAATATATGATGCTTTTTATGCTGTGTCAATTAGTTGGAATATGCAACCAAGTCCTAACAATATCTTTAGTTAGAAAATGGTATAAGATATTAGGCTCCTGCCAGCATTACTTGAAGGTTTCATGTTTTTTTTGTTTTCTTTTGTTTTAGTAAGGCTAGCTAGAGGGGATCATGCAATCTCTCTATGCATTTAGTTGTTACTATGATTAGATAGGATTTCCGGAGGTAAGGTTTTATGCCCTCCTCCTCGTACTATTTTTGGTTATTACAATAAACAAGGGAGGGGTTAATGCCATACCCATCATCACAAGAGGTGAAAGCCTGAATATATGAATTTAATTTAAAATAAAAATTGCAAAGTTTTTCATTGAAACGCCGCCTAAATATGAGTATTTTATTACTACAGACTTGTCAACGGCAAGGTATCCTGGCAAGTAATTAATATTAGTAAGATTATCAGGCCAATGCGTACTCCACATTACTTGGTACCAAAAATCTGTTTCCACACAACATATATAATACATTATGGTATATCGCAGTATATTTAACCAATATTCTTTCATCCATGGAATATTTATTTTTGTACGCAAATGACAGCATCATTTCCAACCACGGTACTATCTTGGAAAAATGATAGTGTATAGCCGATGTAAAAATAAAAGTCGAAAAATGTATAAAATTTATATATATATATATATATATATATATATAAATTTTACAAATTTTATACACTTTTTTGACTACTAAATGTAAATAGTTTCTGGCGCGAGCTTAAAAATAATAATACCCCTACCATCTTGCCAGTATATAAAGGATATCCCTACCTAAATTACAGCTTCTATAGGCATTCCCACAAAGTCGATTATACTCACATCTCCTCTGCTTCTCAAAACTCTTCTCTGTCTTCGCCTTTGGTCGAGAATATTTGTCAGAATCAGAAAGCAAAAAGAACGAATAAGCTAATGAAAACTAGAACAACAGGTATTCCTTTCTTGATTCTTGGTCAGCTGCTTCTGCTTCTGCTACAACCATGTTACAGAAAATTGGCTTACGCTGCCGGAGGCAGTTGGGACTTATTGATATCCAACATTGGCATTTCAGCCATGCACATGCAACTCCTCAACAATGATAGAGTAATTATGTATGATCGTACTGACTTCGGCGCGTCCAACATCTCATTGCCCGATGGCAAATGCCGCAACAATCCTAATGACCTCGCCTTGAAACTCGACTGCACTGCCCATTCTGTCGAGTACGATGTTTCCACAAACTCTGTACGACCCCTTATGGTCCAGACCGACGTGTGGTGCTCCTCTGGCTCTGCCACCTCCGACGGTTCTTTGGTTCAAACTGGTGGCTTCAACGACGGTGAAAATGTCGTAAGAGTTTTTAGGCCATGTAATGGCAATGGTAGCACTTGTGACTGGAAAGAAATAGGAGGAGGCCTAATACAAAGTCGTTGGTACGCCACTAATCATATTCTTCCTGACGGAAGGCAAATTATTATTGGCGGTCGTGAGGCTTTTAACTATGAGTTCTATCCCAAGACTGCTTCAACCAACAAAGTATTTAACCTACACTTTCTTCAGCAGACTAATGATCCTAGAGAGGAAAACAATCTGTACCCGTTTGTTTTTCTCAATGTGGATGGAAATCTCTTCATTTTCGCCAACGACCGAGCTATCTTGTTCAATTATACAACAAACACAGTGGTGAAGACGTACCCACAAATACCTGGTGGAGACCCAAGAAATTATCCAAGTACGGGGTCTGCAGTTCTTCTTCCATTAAAGAATTTGCAAGCACAAATAATTCAAGTTGAGGTTTTGGTGTGTGGAGGAACACCAAGAGGCTCGTACCTTAATGCAAGTAGTGGTAATTTTTTGGGTGCATTAAATACTTGTGGCCGGATTACAATTACCGACCCGAATCCACAGTGGATCATGGAAACCATGCCACTTGCTCGAACAATGGGTGACATGGTAATTTTACCAAATGGAAATGTCTTGATCATCAATGGAGCGGCTGCAGGCACTGCTGGTTGGGAACTTGGTAGGAGCCCCGTTTTGAGTCCGGTTATTTACCGACCCGATAATCCATCGAATTCTAGATTTGAGGTACAAAACTCAAATACTATACCAAGAATGTACCACTCAACATCCATTTTACTTCGTGATGGTCGAGTTCTTGTTGGTGGTAGTAATCCACATACGTTTTATAACTTTACAGGAGTTCTTTACCCGACAGAGTTAAGCTTGGAAACATTTTCACCATCATATTTGGATCCAGAATTCGCAAATTCACGCCCACGGATTATTTCACCCGCTTCCCGGCATAAAGTCAAATATGGACAACGGGTCAATATTCGATTTACCGTACCCGGATCGGTAAAAAGAGATTTGGTCATGGTAACAATGTTTGCACCAGGATTTAATACACATTCATTTACTATGAACCAAAGAATGCTTGTGCTTTTTAATGGAAACGTGACACGAGTTGGAAAATCAGTTTACAAAATCAATTCGGTCTTTCCAAATTCAAGTAATTTGGCTCCAGCAGGTTTTTATCTTCTTTTTGTGGTACATCAAAACATACCAAGTGAAGGAATCTGGGTCAGGATTCAGTAATTAACTAACTTTTTTTTTTAAAAAAAAATTATAATTTTATACCGTTAGGTGCCGCTGGCCTATTATTTCAATCCAAAAGGTGAATTTTTTTTCCCAGTAATTAACTAGCTAGGTTGGACTGTTGCACTAATTTTTGTTCCCCACTAATTTTATACAATTTTTTAATCTCGATTTCATTAATTAATAAAGGTCTTTTTTCCTTTTTACCTTCCCCTTTTCCATTATTTTTGGAATACTCCAACCCAAAAAAACAAAAAGAAGAGCGCGAGAGAGAGAGGAAAGTTTTTTTTTTTTTTTTTTTTGTCATTTACAGGTAGACATTTTATTATTAGGTGTGATGGAAACATTCTTTTGATTTCCTGTTTCTGAGGTTGTTGTAAGCATGAAAACTCGATCCTTTTGTATTAATTATTCATAATATTAAAAGTCTATTGCAATAACGAAAGGCTTAGCTTGTTCACCTCATTAATTTTCCTGTTATCTTATTACAATTATATCTGTTTTAATTCTAAGACATGTCAAGCCTCTGACTAAAAGAATTTTTATTGTCACAATCTATGTGGTGGCATGGGATTAATAGAGAGGCGGTGGTCTGCACAGAATATGAAAATAATGTTTAATGAATTGCTTCTTCAACGCTTTTAATTAATCGTTTTTCACAAATAAAAAAAGTCCATAATTGGCAAGTTATTGGCGTTCAACACTGTTGTATCGATCCTTGCCTCCTCTAAAGTTGATTGGATGCACGTAAACCCTTTTTTGTTTTTTTTTCAATTTCGTGCCTCTCTTACTTGGACGATTATACGAGAAAACCTAAGAGAAGAATTCCACGATGGCAAATATTTTTTCTATCTTTATAGAGGGGTGCGACTCAATAATTTTAAAGGAATTCTTTAATTACTAATCTGGCCTTGTTTTTCTGTCTTACTTTGTACGTAAACCTTTTTCTTTTTTTCAATTTCGTGAAAGGCTTGTCCTCTCTATGTTGGAAAATTAATTCAAAGTTTTAGTAAGAAATCTTAATTTTTTAGGATTTAATATTTACTAGTTTATTTAATTCATGTCTAAATAAGATTTGTAGTAAGAATTAATATAAGAATAGATTTTTCTATTTCTAGTTAAAATAAGTTTCTTACAATAATATATCTAACTACAAAATCATATTTAGACATGAATTAAATAAACTAACAAATATCAAATCCTAAATAAATAAATTTCCTACTATAACTTTGAATTAGTTTTCAACATACGATTATATGAGAAAACTTAAAGCAAGAATACCACGATGACGTTTAGCAACCTAAAGTAAATGTTTTTTCTATCTTTATAAAAGGGTTCGACTCAATATTCTTAAATGAATCCTTTAATTACTAATCTGGCATTGTATTTCTGTCTTACTTTGTTTTCGCTTTTAGCCATTGTGTTATTGTTTCGTGGTTCATGTTCATATTTTCTTACCCAAAGAAAAAGAATGCCGAAATTAAAGTTTACACCTGCAATTCTGAAGAATAAGGCATAACTTGCAGCACGAAAAAAAGAGTTGTGTATGTGTAATTAAAGAGCATTATATCTTTACCCTAAAATGAAAATAAAAGAAAATCACATTTCTTTTGTTTAACCAAAAATTGAGATTTCGGCCAAAGCTTATTTTAGAAGAAGTCGGGTTACTGATAATCAAATAGAAATAGGAATAATTGATATAAATAACAGTTGAATAGAAAACAAAGTAAATCAGTATATTCCAATAGTATTTCGTGTCTTTACAAATGTTCAGCCCTCACCTTTTTATAGCTATTTCTAAGTAATACATTTTTTCCTTCCCATAATGGAGTCATTATGGATAATTAATGACATTTAATGTAACGCTATAATTGGTAATCATAACTGATTCAATACAGATTACATAACATTTTCCGTAATGAATGCCTATTAATTACTAATAATACGTATCTATACCCTTTTTGCTATTTAGGTTCACTTTTCTGTTGCGATTCCCGAACATTAAGAGGTTCGAGCACCTATCCTTTCTGATTTTCTTGAATTGTTGCCCGTGCCTGTTGAAGCTCGTGCCTCTTCAACTATTCTTTGCCAACTGTTGCTCTTTGACCAGTCTACGTGTCAAGACATGTTACCTTATAATTAATTCTATATACGAACTTAATTTTTTCAAATACAGATAGTCCCCCCACTTGCTATTTATTCATCAATAGAATATTTGGGAAGTGTATCTCTTTAAAGCGGGAATATTTGCCATCATTATTTTTTCCCCCGGAACTGACGTTTCATATGTCACTTTCATTTAATGATCTTGACACGTGGCATCCCCCGATTGGTTCTGCAACTTCTCAGCACCTTTTAGGGCTTTTTTTACGGCTTCATCAATTATGAAACGTCAGCTTCCATCATGACATTTTCATCATTGCATATTTTCCTTTGACGGTTGCTTCTGAGTATAAATATAACTTTTCATCTTTGTCTTTCTCATAAAAGGTTTGGAATATTTAGTTCTTGTTTTCTTTTTCCTCGTACTACTATGTCTTCTTCAAACTCTAACCCTCGGAGAGTCCTCATTGTTGATAACCTTCCTCTTGCTCCTATTAGAAGTAGGAGAGGAGGAAGACTTCATAGTTTAGGATCTTCATCATTACGCGGTCCTTTTCTTCCTTCAACGAGTTCTAATCCACCTTCTAGAACTAGAGGTTCTCTTACCCAGAGGTCTTCGTTTAGAAGTAAAGAGCCTAATGAACCTCTTCGTGAACCTTTGGTAGATGAAATTGTTCCTGCTGAACTATCTTTCTACACTGATAGAGAATCCATCAGAAACCAAGTTTCTTCTGTGTCCTCTTTAGATCGGGCTGATATTTACCCATCCCAGATCACTGAAGGTTTGATTTCTGTGGTTCGTAGGGATTGCCATTGGAGTAATGATTTTCCCATTATAATCCCCAATATAAACCAAAGAATTACTTCTTACTTGACTGGGTTTTCTTTCGTATATGCATACCCTTTTACACTGAATTTTAAGCCCCATATTGACCCTGTTATTATCGAATTCTATCGTTTTTTATGTTTGTGTAGGATAAATTAGCCCCATCGTGTGGAGGATTGTTGCTTGTTTGAGGCATTTGGCCAATATGACCGGTTTGCCCATTACTTTCTTTTATTTAATCCACCTTTATTCTCCCAAACTTTTTCGCCATAGAATTTTTACTTTAGTAGCGAGAAGCAAGAGAGTTCTGGATAGCTCAGAGGATGATAAAGACTGTGGTTGGTATGTCAGATTTGTTGCTGCTCCCACTATTAGTTTAGTGGGTCAAGAGAATGTTCTATTTCCCGAGAAATAGAATTTTGCACGTAAATTTTCTGTTTATAAATTTCTATACCTTTTTCTCAATTTTGCTTGCTATCATTTTAACTCTCTTCTTTTTCAGCAACCACGTGAATTGTTGATTAGATTCCCAATTTCCGTGGTTGGGTAGGAAAGTTTTTAAATGTTGCTCCGATGGAAGGTAGATCCTAGAAAAATCTTTCTCATCGGTTTGGCTGGAAAGTGAAGACTCATGGTAGGTGCTTTTTCTCTTATATCCTTTGTATTTTCATTCACTTTTTCCTTTAAAATTTATTTTGATACTTCTTTTTATCAGGATTTTCCATTCGAGGCATAAGTATTGATGATGTCGTAGCTTCTAGAGTCTCTTTGGAAAGAGCTCAAGAGATAATCTTGGGTTCCTCATCGAAAAGAAAGGTTGCTGCAATCCAAGATTCTGAAGAGGAGGAGGATCAGGATGGGGTTCTTTGATAAAAAGGCCACGAGCTAGAAGACGCCTCTTTTTAGACGATGAAGCGTCCCTCCCCATTCTGTTCCTATTACCGAGCCTGTTGAAGCCATGACAATCTTCGATGATGACACTCATGTGACAGCCAGTGACTCTACGGATCAGCTCTGTGCTTGTGTGTTTGATAGTGAAAATTTGGGTTTAGTTTCTGATGAAGTGCCCCTTGCCACATTTTCCATGCCTGCTCTTGCGACATCTTCTTTACCGGTTGTGACTGTTGTTGTTGCTGCTCCGCCCCAAGCTATTTTGAATCCTTCTACAGTTCTTCCTACAATTGTCCATCATGCTGAGGTTGGTTCCTCAAGTGGAAGTGGAGCTATGAAACAAGTTATCATCAAGTTTCCTGCCGATGGTAACCTTTTGAGGAAATCAGGTCGGGCTGATGTATGGTTGAAATCTCTGATTGGTCCAATTGAGAAATTCAAGCTTGAGAGTCACAACTCTTTGAATTGGATGAATGACATAGTACAATCATCTTTAAAGGTATCCTTTTTCATACTTTATTACACCTTTCTTCTATTAAGGTGCTTACCTTTTTTTTTTTAGATCAATCTAGTTGGCACTGAGATGATGAAGAGAGTTTCCCACACAGAGCAATTAATGCATGATTATCAAGTTGAAGCGGACAACTAGAGAGAACAATATGAAAGCCTTCAAATTGATATGGAAGTGTTAGAAGAGAGCAAGTGTACCTTAGAGCAGCAATTGAAGGTTTTAACTTCAGAGTTAGTAGTCGAGAAGGCTTTCTCAAATCAAGATGATAAGGACAAGAATCTCCTTGAAACATCTTTCTCTGAGCAACTCTCCAAAGCCAGTGAAGAAATCAGAGAACTGAGAGCTTTGCTAAGTTAGAAAGAAGCTTATGCTAGTGAACTTGTACATACACTTTCTCAGGCCCAAAAAGATCTTCCTAAGTCTTCTGACAAGGTTAGCTTTTTAGAAAGTTCACTCGCTCCTCTGCAAGCTTCTTATGATTCTGCCCTGGCTGAGAATGAAAAGCTGAAAAACGAAATTGATCAATGGGAGAAAGATTATGAGATTCTTGAGGACAAGACAACAATTGAAGTGAGTTGGGCAATTTTAAACACACGCCACGATACCCTGGTGGAAGCTATCCAAGTGGGCTTCAACTTGGATGCTAAGTTAACTAAAATAAAGGAGGCTATTGAAAAGACTCAGCAAGACCAAGGCTTTCCTTCTCCCATGGCTGATACTCTCGAGCACATTGAAGATGATATGGGTACGGTGAATGTTCCAACTCCTTCAAGCCAACTCGAACCTTCTGCTGCTAGTAACCCTGCTTTAGATCCTTCTTCAGCCCCTCACTGAAAAGTTCATAACATGTTACTTCTCTTTTTTTTTCTTTTGATGGAATGTGGTTGTAACCCCAGTCCTATTTGGGGGTTTAGTTTTTTGAAATGACAAGTCCCAAGGCCTTTTCGAGGCAATTTCTATAAATGACAAATAGTTTATGACTAGGTTCTTACTTAGTCTAAACTTTTAATGTTAAGAAGTTTTTGCTCTAACTGGAGCTTCTGTTTTTCTTATTCTTGCCTTTAAACTCAAGGACTTGTTAGTTAATTCGTGGGCTTATGTTTTACCCTTTTTTACATTTTTTTTATAGAATGCTTTTATTAACTTCATGGATGTCTTAATCAAACATGAATTTTATAAAAGATGACCCTTTTATATTTGACACTTAATGAAGAAGACGTCTCAACTTCATATGGTGTAAATGTACGATAAAAGAAATAGGAACACACATGTTTCTTGAAATAACTTTGATAAAGTTTTCATTTGGACTTTGTCAAGTTTATATAACATCTTACATGTGTTTAAATAACTTCTATAATTTTTTCGTAGCTTTTTTCTTTACAACAGATTTCAAAAGACGAAATAAAATTTAAGGTTTTTCTTTATAACCCATGTCTATACATTGCCTTTAACATAGATTTTGAAATCTATAAGGTCTTTCAACTGGCTTTGTGTTATTGGCTTGTAGCTTTGCTCTGAACTTGACTTATTCGATGAGTAAACTTTAGGGCTTTGAGGATTTTGACTTGAACTTCGACTATTTTCAGTCTTCTTTGCCTTCTTTATACATATGTTCTATGTATATTATATAGTCCCCCAAGTGTTTGAGCTTTGAAGTATGAAATCTCGAGCACTTGATTACTCCTGTCATTCGGTCCTTTTCCTGAAAAGAAAAAACATACGGTACTCAGAGGTACGATTATAGATGAAGACTACTTAACCCGTTTGAATTTCTATCAGAATAATTGTAACCCTAGACCGGAAATTTATATTTTTTAACGTGTCATGCGGGTCGTGATTCATCATTTACTACGGGTTAGCTTTTTTCCTATCATCTAAAATCGTTAGTAAAATTTTAATAATTCAAGAATAAAATTTTAAAATGAGGGTACCTGCCCATGGATACTTCTTTTTCTTAGAAATAGTATCTCTTTAGATGAACAACATTCCAATGTGAAGGTACATAACTTTCCCATATTAGCCGCTCTCGTGGATTGAAAAGCCTTCTTGAGTACGAAGTCCCCAATCTTGAAGTATCTTAGGCGAGCTTTCCGATTATAATATCGTTCCATAACTTGTTTTTGTGCTGCCATTCTTATTAATGCGGCTTCCCTTCTTTCTTCAAGTAAATCTAGGTTTATTCGCATTTCTTCTTCACTGGATTCCTCAGTCGCTTGTGTATATCTCGTGCTTGGCTCCCCTATCTCGACTGGGATCAAGGCTTCAGCTCCGTATACCAGTGAAAATGGTATTTCACCCGTACTTGTTTTTGTTGTTGTGCGGTAAGCCCATAAAACACCAGGTAACACCTCTAGACAATTGCCTTTGGATTCCTCCAATCGTTTTCTCAAATTGTTGATAATGACTTTATTCGTTGATTCAGCTTGTCCATTACCCACTAGATGGTAAGGCGTTGAGGTAATCCTTTTGATCTACCAACTTTGAAAAAAATTTATGATCTGTGCGCTTAAATTGCGGGCCGTTATCACATACAATTTCCTTTGGTACGCCGAATCGACATATGATATTTCGCCAAATGAAATCTCTGACCCCCTTTTCTCGCACATGTTTAAAAGCACATGCTTCCACCCACTTAGTAAAGTAATCAGTGAGTACCAACAAAAATTTTACCTTGCCTTTCGCTTGTGGTAGTGGACCCATGATATCCATCCCCCACTTCATAAAAGGCCATGGTGCAATGACCGGATGTAACAATTCTGCAGGTCTATGCATATTGTTACTGTATCTTTGACACTTGTCACATTTAGCCATAAAATTTTTCGCTTCTTCTTCTATTTTGGGCCAATAATAGCCTGCTCTAATCATGATTATCACTAAAGATCCTCTTCCTGCGTGATTTCCACAATGCCCCTCATGTATTTCTCTCATCACATAATCTATTTGAGAAGGTCCGAGGCTTCTTGCTAAAAGACCACCAAACGTTTTTCAATAAAGATTGCCTTGCTTTAAATAATACCGAGCAGCTTTTTTGCGAAGCGCATGTGCCTTTTTCTTATATTCGGGGATAGTTCTATACTGCAAAAAAGTTATAATCTCATTCCTCCAATTCCAAGTTAAATTATTAAAATTTACGTCATTTTTGTCTTGATCGAGTACTGAATGAAATAGATGTATCACAGAAGCATTTTCATCATTTGTTACTTCCGCTGCAGATGCAAGACTAGCTAAGGCGTCTTCCTCAACATTCTTCTCTCGTGGTATCTGCACAACTTTCCAGGTTTGGAATTGCCCAACCAGATCACACGCCTTCTCCAGGTATTGCTGCATTCTTGCCTCCCTGGCTGTATAAGTCCCCAAAATTTGGTTAATTACGAGCTACGAATCGCTTTTGATTACGACCTGCTTTATGCCAAGTTCGCGTGTCAGTTCTAAACCTGCAAACATAGCTTCATACTTTGCCTTATTGTTATTTATAGGATGACATTTTATGGCTTGTCGTATGATTTCACCCGTAGGTAGTACTAAAATAATTCCTTGATCTGCCCCTTTAACATTCGATGAGCCATTAGTAAATAAGGTCCGGGTTCCTGGATTAGATCCATTGAATACTTGTAGTTCTTTTTCTACTTCTAGTTGCATCCTTTGGCTAAAATCGGCCTAAAAATATGCTAACACATGTGACTTTATTGCAGTTATAGGTTGATATGTGATGTCATATTCACTCAATTCTATGGCCCACTTGACTAACCTACCCGATAACTCCTGTTTGTGTAACACATTATGCAGGGGATAAGCAGTCACTACAGAGATAAGGTGGCATTGAAAATAAGGCCTTAATTTCCTAGATGCCATGATTAATGAAAGTGCAAGTTTTTTTAGCTGAGGATACCGTGTCTCAGCATCTAATAATGACTTGCTAACATAATAAAATGGAGGCTATTTACCTTGGTCTTCACAAACCAAAACAGCACTCATCGCTACTTTTGACATAGCAAGGTAGATAAGCAACCTTTCGCCATCTTTTGGTTTTGTGAGCAACGGTGAATTTGACAAGTATACTTTCAAGTTTTTGAGCGCTTGTTGACATTCCTCAGACCATTCAAACTGATCTTTCTTTATAAGGGCTGAAAAGAACTTAAAGCATTTTTTTGATGACTTGGAAATAAATCTTCCCAAGGCTGCAATTCTTTTCGTCAGTCTCTGTACCTCTTTATTACTTGTAAGCATATCAGAAATTTCCTCAATAGCTTTAATCTGTGCGGTATTTACTTCAATGCCACAGTTAGAAACAAGAAAACCTAAAAACTTATTTGATGAAATGCCAAATGCACATTTCTCGGGATTCAGCTTCATATTGAATTTACAGAGAATCTGAAATATATCAGACATGTGGTGTATATTATTCCTTGATTGTTGGGATTTGACCAGCATATCATCTATGTAGACTTCCATGGTTTTCCCTAAATGTTCTTGGAACATTTTGGTCACCAACCTTCGGTATGTGGCACCAGCATTTTTGAGGCCAAATGGCATTACTTTATAACAATAAGTCCCCCTGTATGTTATAAATGAAGTTTTTTTCTCATCTAGGGAATCCATTTTGATTTGATTATACCCTGAATATGCATCTAAAAAATTTAACAATTCATGTCCTACAGTAGCATCAATTAGTTGATCTATATGTGGTAACGGAAAAGAATCTTTAGGACAAGCTTTATTTAGGTCAGTGTAATCTACATAAGATCGCCATTTACCATTCTTTGTTGGTACTACTACAGTATTAGCTAACCAATTAGGATACTTTACCTCGCGGATAGACCCAATTTTTATAAGTTTTTGCAACTCATCTTGAATCACCTAATTTTTGAACGATCCCTGCTTCCTTTTCTTTTGTTTGATAGGTGTATATGATGGATCTTCATGTAACTTGTGAGTTATTACTTCCAGAGGTATTCCTGTCATATCAGAGTGGGACCAGGCAAAACAATCCATGTTAGTTTCAAAAATTCAGTCAATTTACCTTTCATTTCGTGGCTTAAGTTGGCCCCAATATAGACTCTCCTTTCAGGCCTTTGTATGAGTAGTTCTACATCCTCCAGCTCTTCAATCGTTTTTTTGATGTTTCCATTTTCTTCCGGTTCTGGGATGGAACCGGGCCTTGAGTCTACATCCGCTCGCCCATGTTCAGTTAAGTCTTGTGTTGTAGCATCCTCAACTGGATTCTATAATTGCTATTTTTCTTCATTTTTTGTGCTTGAATATGCTACGGAGTTGATGCTCCTAGGTATTTGTTAATCACCACGGATTTGACGGATTCCCCATTGTGATGGGAATTTAATGACTTGACGTAAGGTAGATGGCACATCATCCATTTCGTGAATCCACGGTCTCCCGAGAATCATATGGTAAGCCATATCCATCTCTACCACTTGAAATTTTGTATCTTTGACAACTCCCTCTTCGAATGTTGTAAGTATACCTCCCCTCTTGTCACGACGCTTAAATTGTCAAAGCCAGATAAAGTATGCGCCTTGGGTACTAGCTTATCTTCAGCTTGCATCTCATTTAATACTCTTACCAAAATGATGTTCACGGAGCTACCTGGATCAATCAAAACTCGTTTCACGTTAGTATCATGTACAAGTAGAGATATTACCAGTGCATCGTTGTGTGGAGTTAGCACGCCGTCCACATCTGCATCATCAAATATAATACTTTCTTCCTCCAAAATATGTCAGACCTGCTTCCCGTGCGTAACTGTGACTTTTGAAATTTTCTTGGCTGCCGTGTAAGTCACACCGTTGATTTCTTTTCACCCGCTTATAACATTAACGGTCCTTTTTGGAGAAAGAGGTTTAGGGGGATCTTGCCTGTTTTTCATATATGCTTGTTTACCTTTTTCACTAAACAACTCGGTAAGATATCCTTGCTTTAACAAATGGTCAGTTTCACCTTGCAACAATCTACAATCCGACGTCTTGTGACGTGATCGTGGTAAAACTCTCACCAATTATCAGGATTTCGTCTGTTTGGGTTTGATCTCATTTCTTTCGGCCAGCATACCTTGTCGCCCATGTTCCTCAAAACACACACCAATTCGGGCGTGCTTATATTGAAGCTGTAACCGCCAATCTTTGCCTCAGAGATTCTGTCATCACCACACATCTCACGTGTGTCTCGCTCTTTCCTAAACCTTGATGATGAACCTGATTCGTTATTTCTCGACCTATGATCATACCTTGAGTTATCCTGTTTCGATCGTGAGTCTTTTCCTACTGGTCCCATATAAGGCTCGTATCTATTTTTACCGGACTTTTTTTCAGTTTCAGCACGCCTTGAGCTTACCCTCTCTTCTTTTTGAAACTGGGTAACAGTATCTTCTTCTATCCGCAACTTCATATTGTATCTGTTGTAAAAGTCATTCCAAGTTGTTGCTGGAAATTCTCGTAGGCTTTCCTTGAGTAATTTCATGGCCTTCGAACTCTTCTCATTTAGATTGCTGGTAAAGGACATAACTGCCCAGTTATCAGGTACATGTGGCAACATCATTCTTTCACGCTGGAATCTATCTACGAATTCTCTGAGCAGCTCCGAATCTCCTTGCTTTATTTTAAAAATATCCTCCATTCTTTTTTCGACTTTTTGAGCTCCTGGGTGTGCTTTGATAAATGAATCTGCAAGCTCAGCAAAAGAATTTATAGAATTTTCGGGCAAAAGAGAATACCATGTTAATTCTCCCTTAGTGAGTGTTTCACCGAATTTTTTAAGCAGCATTGATTCAATTTCTTGTTTGGTTAAATCTTTGCCCTTTACGCTAGTTGTGAATCTAGTCACGTGGTCTCGTGGATCAATTGTGCCATCGTATTTTGAGATATCGGGCATCTTGAATTTTTTCGGAATCGGCAGAGGAGTAGCACTAGGCTTCCAAGGTTGTTGTGAATATTTATCCATATTTATTTCCTTGATTACAGGCGGTACTCCAGGTATTTGCTCTATGCGATCTCTTTGCTCCCTGACTATTTCTGCAAGGTTAATACTAATTTTTGTAAATCAGAATTAACTATGTTACCTGGTTCTCCATCACGGGACTCGCTGGGGGTTCCACCATTGCCTAAATTAACGAGTCCAGATTGTGGGTTTTCCAAAGTGTTATTATTCGGAGTTGTTGTTGGTGGTACAACCGGCAATTGGCTGATAAAAACCTGGAGAGCGTTATTGACTTGTTGAGCAATTAATTTCTTCAGAGCATCATCAAGTGCTTGTTCATTAGCTTCAGATCCGTTTTGGTTTGCAACTTTGTTATTTGCTTCAGAGCCCTCTGGAGTCCCCTCTCGTGACTGTCGCTGAGAATGATATGGAGAGGGAGGTGGGGTCCTGTTATCTGCATCATTCACTTGAAGGGTATAGATACGTATTATTATCGTTGACATTCGACACGATTGTTTTTTATGAAGGAATTGATTCAGAAAGAAAACGATTATCTGATTCCCGGTAATGAAACCAATTTGTTTAACCAAAGCCAAAGCTTATTTTAGAAGAACTCGGGTTACTGATAATCAAATAGAAATAGCAATAATTGATATAAATAACAGCTGAATAGAAAGCAAAGTAAATCAATATATTTCAATAGTATTTCGTGTCCTTACAAATGTTCAGCCCTCACCTTTTTATAGCTATTTCTAAGTAATACGTTTTTCTTCCCATAATGGAGTCATTATGAATAATTAATGGCATTTAAAGTAAAATTATAATTGGTAATCATAACTGATTCAATACAAATTACATAACGTTTTTCGTAATTAATGTATATTAATTACCAATAATATGTATCTATACTCTTTTTGCTATTTAGGTTCACTCTTCTGATGCGATTCCTGAATATTAAGAGGTTCGAGCACCTGTCCTTTCTGATTTTCTTGAATCTCTGCCCGTGCCTGTTGAAGCTCGTGCCTCTTCAACTATTCTTTGACAACTGTCGCTCTTTGACCTGTCTACGTGTCATGATATGTTACCTTATAATTAATTCTATATACAAACTTAATTTTTCCCAATACATTTTTGATACTTAATCGCATCTGAAGACTGGAATTCTTCAACATAACAGACTAGCAAAAATTGATATTCTCCATGAATTAAATAGGTGAATTATACCATCTATATATTATTAAAATATTTAAGATGGAAAATTATTGTTTCCATCTCTATAAATCAAAATTTATCTTTATTTAGTCATAATTGGATCTAATTCTACTAGGGAGGTGACATATGTCATAAATAAGAACAATTCGTTTTTTTCTCTCCTTAATTTTTGTTGACAATATTTTTTATAGCAGTGATCGTGACGTTGAGAAAATGCACATCAATAGTCCTATTAAAAAAATCCTGAGGGTAGCTCAACTGGTAAAGGTCTGAGGAGAAAGTTCTTCAGGTCGCCAGTTCGAGTCCCCGCAGGATCACTGGAGGCATTATAAACCGGCCGCGTCTTCAGGGCCCTGTGAAATTAACCGTGGTGCACGCATTGAAACAGTGGGTCCCGGTGGGTACAGCTAGTCGGGTTCGCAAAGCAATGCTCGGAAACCACGGTTAAAAAAAAAATAGTCCTATTAAAAATAAATTACAAATTCAGCTTTATAACCGAGTTTGGATATACTCTAACTTAACACTCCATTGAACAATTAAGAATACCTTCATCCGTTGCCTCATACTAATAGGTAAGGTATTATCGGGGGGGAGGGGGGGATGTTCTTTATGTTTTGTAGTTTTTAATAAATATCTAAGTTTTTCTTACAAATTATATATATTACTCCTTAAAAGGCTCTCACCCCATTATTAGTGTCTTCAATTAAGGGATTCAATTACATCATTTTTTTTTTTCCTTTCTTCTCTTCTCTCTCTTTTTTTTACATCAAAATCTTTTAATTTACACCTAGAATCTCCATCTTCTCTCTTCCCACCATTGCCGATAGGTTTATATTATTAAAAAATATTCAAAAATTGTATCATAATTGTATTTGAATTGTATTAGATACATCAATGCCTAATACATAATTGTATCATGTTTGCATTACAATTGTATCTAACTAGTATATGGTACATTAATACCTAAAATAATACCTGATGCAATACTAATAAATTAATATACAATTATCGTACTTGTGATACAAGCTGTGAAATTCGTCATGAACTCACAACTGCTCGTAACAATATACAATTATCATACATTTGTAATACAATTCCTGCAACAATGATGATACATATACAATTATAATACAATCGCGATATATTAATTTTTAAAATTTGTGATACAATTATGATCTTCATCTTATTCAAGTTTCAGTCACAGCTCTACATTGAAAATTTAATATACTCGTATTAAAATTGTATTAGTATTGTATCGAGTATTGTTTTGGGTATTGATGTATCATATACAAGTCTACAATAAAAATTTTAGGAAAAAATAAAACAAGATTCAAAGCTTACCCAGAATTTGATTCCACATATTTCAAAATTTGTCTGCATTGTATCAATAAGAAATAGAGATTTTGGGTGATTAGTAA
>MU743938.1:800-12562 GCA_026770625.1 Nicotiana glauca | reverse complement strand
GGATAAAAAATGAAAGAGAGATTTTCAATGATTATTAAGAAAGAGAGAAATAAGGAACATAATCTTAAATGTGGGGAGTTATTGGAAATGGGTTGTAACTGACAAGCTAAAATTAAGGGATCTTGAATTTTTTCTTTTCAATAGTTTTGTATATAACTTGTGAATATAGATATGCAAAGTAATTAATAAGGAGCCTAAATAAATGTGGTAAATAGGTTTCTACTATAATATAGATAGGTAAAAATCTCTTACCAGGGTGGCTCAACATAATTGGGGCCCTAAAGCGAAGCTATAATTACAGGCCCAATTTTTTTTTTTTTTAAATTTCATATATTTGTATTTCAAAATATATTTTTTTAACTTTTTAAGATGCAAAGTTATTAGTAATATTTTTATAATCAATTTCTTTAACAATTATTTTTCAATGGATAATATGCTAACCGATTAAATCTCTCTTGGAACGTTATTGATCTTCGGTAAAATTTTATCTATTTTTATTTTGAACTTTTATTTTCGCTAATTGAAAAAAGAATTACGCCTTTATATATAATTAAGTATATCGATTGGAGTATTATCTTCTTTTTGCACTATTTCTCTTAGACACTTTTAATTCAAAATATAAGTCTAAGCCTTCGATTATGCTTCAAGGATATCAAAGGTTAACACAATTTTTTCTTCTTCAAGTTCTCATCATTTAGCGATCTCAAGCTTTTAAAATACTACTATAGGTTTTAGTGGTCAGAATAATGTATCAAATTCACAATGTCAAAAATTACTTTTCTTTATTTTATATAGAAGAAAAGTTATTTTAAACTCTTTAGGAAAAAATAACCTATTCTCGGTAAAAATTGGGGGCCCTCGAAATTGGGGACCTAAGGCATATGCCTTACTTGCTTGCCCTTTCAGCCGGCCCTGAGTATTAATTGGCAACTGGCGTGATGTCCCACTAATCCAACTATTTCGATTTGAGTTTAGGTTATAAGTACTTTTATATTATCAGGTCACTTAAAAGGTTTTACATGTAATTTTCTTTAAAAAGTGGATTTGCTTCAAAATAGAGAAAATTACTTGCTACAACAGATAAAAGTGATATGATAACATAAATCTTTTGGCACTGTAAGTATATATAACTTAAACTCTTTTGATTTTGAACTTTTAAAATGTTTTAAATTCTAACTTATAATCTACATATTAGGGTGATTATTGCGTCTCTAACAATCAATGTATTTGACTTGCAAAAGTTGGAATGGGTTTAAGGTGTCTTGTAATATCTATATTCCATAGAAACGTTTGATGCTGATTCTCTAGCGATGGGCCTAAAACTTTATATAACTCACAATCTACGAACAAGAATACTCCAAAATCACATATTTTATAGAGATACATACTTAGCTTACACGTACAACTCAAATGAATAATTTACAATGAGCATAGCTCAATAAATTTATACATTTAGTATAGTCAAATTGCTTCAAATAAGTGTTGCTTATTTCAATATTACTTTTCAACTTATTTTTTCAATTTTGCTTTTGCAATACCAGTTTGCAAAAGCAATAACTTTGCAGAAGCTCTTGCAGCTAGAACTGGTTTGCAATTGTGTTTTCAACAGGGCATTACCAGATTTGAACTTCAACTAGACTCTATGCTGATTGTGGAAATGCTACGAAAGAGGAGTACAAACCCAAAATGAGATTTACGAGTGATCATATGGCACGACCCAAAATCCACTAAGGGTCGTGATGGCGCCGAACATCACTGTCAGGCAAGCCAACACCATATAACTTGTAAATTTTCGTTTTAACATTTTCAAAATCATTTCTTCTAAATATTAAACAATGAATAATAAACTTCACTGAATAAATAATGATGTCTTTACAAAATTTATTTACTGAATAATCTCGAAACCATCCTAGAACCCCGTGTCACAAGTGTATGAGCAATCACTAGGAAATCAAATGAAGTACAATAACTGCCCGGAATACAAATTTGGACAGAAAGTAAATACAATACACTGAAAGAGACTATGCTGGCTGCGAATCGCCTCGAGAGATGCAACTCACCTAAGTCTTCGTATTATCCATGCTGCTACGCCCATATTGCCACTAGAGGTACATGTACCTGTGCAACGAAAATGTACAGAAAGTATAGCATGAGTACAAAAACAACGTGTACTCAATACGTATCGCGTCTAATCTCAAAGAAGTGAAGACGGGAGGTCGAGTTTGACACTTACTAATGGTCCAATAATTATATACTAATAATATAGTAAATCGAGGATTCTCATAAAAATGGTTGTAACTCAATAGCATGAGGCAAGTAAACAATTCTTTCATTTATAGGAAATTCCCAAGTTCATTTTCATCATTTATACATTTATCTTAGGCCAGGGAGAACAAATATCAATATCTATGAATTTCAAGGCAAGCAATACAAGCATGCGCAAATCATGTCGAGGTCGTACGGCCCGATCCAATAAATATTTAAACTGTGCACTGCCAGAGGGTCTAATGGCGCGAACCATAGATGCATCTATTACTCCGCTCGCGAATCATACATAGGACGCGGTCAAATATAAATAAACAGTCACCTCGCTTGTGAATCGTACATGCGACACACGCATTCAAACAGCCAATCAAGACCACATCAGGGAAACAATTATTCAAGGAGGTGTCGATTTCTCTTTTACAAGTCGAGAAAACCAAGTTTAATTCTTTTAAAAATCATTTACCACTTTGATATGATTAAAGCAATTTAGATTATCAATAAGGTTACAATTATTTCAAGTAGAGCATGCTTTTTGGTCCTAGACTATCCGGACATAAGCATAATAATAGCTACGCACAGACTCTCTTTACCTCGTTCATACGTATCCCCCACAAATAGAAGCACATATCCAGTTAATTTACCTATGGGGACAATTCTCTCTTACAAGGTTAGAAATGAGACTCACATCGCTTCGAAGTTCCATAATCGGCATTCCAGGCCCTTCCGAAAACTCAAGTCGATGCATAATGCTCCAAAACTAGCCAATAATTATGCAAACCCATTAATATATGCTCAATTACTCATAATAATCTAATTTATAATAATCTAACCCCGATCAAAAAGTTGACAAAATTGCCCTCGGGCCTTTATGCCTGAATTCTGAAATTTTTTGAAGATAAAGTTTGCCCACAACCTAACAAACTCAAATATATAATTTACTCTCAATTTTATGTCTAAAATCGTGGTCAAAATCCAAGAATACCAATTTTCTAGGTTTTCCCTCAAACACCAAGTTTCTACTAATTTTCATACTTTAATCCGTATCTAAGTCATGTATTTAACTTATAATTAGTGGGAACAATTTACCTTGTGATACTTGAAGAATACTCCCCATGAAGCTCTCCAAAATCGCCCAAACCAAATGAGAAATGGGAGACAAAATGGACAATTCCCGATTTTAGAAGAACACACTACCTCCAGCCTTTCCGTACCTACAGAAATGAATCGCAGGTGCGGTCCTCTTAAAGCTTGGCAAAATCTGATTCTGCGGTCCCTCACGCGCACATGCGCCATCGCATCTGTGGGTGCCCTTACGCTCCTACGAACCAGTAGCTCCAGCCCCTTCTTCAAACTCCGAACCCGATTTGTTAACCATTCGAAATCCGCCCGAGGCCCTCGGGACCTCAACCAAACCTACCAACCAATCCCAAAATACGTTGCGGACTTGTTCAAGGCCTCAAATCACGTCAAACAACGCTAAAATCATGAATCATCCTCCAATTCAAGCTTTATGAACTTTGAACTTTCCAACTTCTACTCCTGATGTTTAGACCTATCAAATCATGTCCGGTTGACCTCAGATTTTGCACACAAGTTATATTCTACATTACGGACCTACTCCAACTTCCGAAATTGGAATCCGAACCCTATATATCAAAAAGTCTAACTTCAATCAAACTTCTCAAAAACCTTCAAATTTCTAACTTTCACCAAATGACTCCAAAATGACCTACGGACCTCCAAATTCACTTCCGATTGTGCTCCTAATACCAAAATCACCATACAGAGCTATTCCCAGACTCGGAATCCCAAACGTACATCGATAACACTAAAATATACTTCAACCCAAACTTATTATATTCTTCAAAAGTACTAACTTCCACAACAGGTGCCGAAACGCTACCGGTTCATCCAAAACTCGATCCTGACATACGCCCAAGTCCAAAATTATCATACGAACCTGCTAGAACCTTCAAAGCCCAATTTCGAGGTCATTTACTCAAAAATCCAATCCTTGTCAATTCCTCCAACTTCAAGCTTTCGAAATACGAATTCTCTTTCCAAATCAACTCCGAACTTCCCAGAATTTAATTCCGACCATGCGTACAAGTCATAATACCTAATGTGAAGCTGCTCATGGCCTTAAAATGCCGAACAACATGCTAGATCTCAAAAAGACCGGTCGTATCGTTACATTCTCTCCCACTTAAACGTACATTCATCCTCGAACGTCTTGAGACATGCGCTGAATTGTCCGAAATCACTGTTTAATGCCTCGTGCACCTACCCATGATACCACAACTCAGTTGAGCACATTAGCTCGATCAAATATGAAAATATCATCTTTTATTTAGGCAAATGAGCCTTCGGGCTCAATTTCAACATCTGAAATTCTCTGCCAGGTCTGCTTCCAATATATGAACATTATATCAATCATTACGTGATGTTCCAGAACATGACTGCATACCTTTGCTGAATTCTCACCATGCACCATATCATTCATAGGACCATAACAACATTCTCTGATTATAACAACCGACATTCCCCGAATCTGATACTCACAATGCACCTCCTGACATGTATAAGTCTTGATTCAACTCTTACAATACCGTCACGGCTGAAGAGACGTGTAGAAGTTCATAACCACTGCCGTGTCAACATATCATTGAGTCTATATTCCTGCCAAGAACCATTACCTCATTTTGAACAAATTAATGGTATTTTCTCTTTGATATACTTCATATAATCCGATCGCATTGATCCTAGGTCTAATAATCTTGTCTCACCCAGTACAAACTACTCAGGCAATAAGCCACCCCAGACATGACCAAAAGTCTCATGTGATGCCACAATGTGCCAATAGGCTACAAGCTCAAACGTGATATATAAGGAAATCAACTCTAGAAGGGGCTACTCAACCCACGAAACTAATTAGACAACCGAAAAGGGGTACTTCCAGGGGTCAGTCCAGCAGACTTGGCCCTAGTCAGTCACAGCCACCGCGTCCTCCCAGAGCTTGTTTCGAGTGTGATGATACATGCCACATTGCTAGGGGTTGCCCCAGACTTGGTAGGGGTGCATCTTCACAGACTGCTCAGCCACAACGTGCTCCTCAGAGTTCTCAGGCTATGATCACAGCTCCAGCTGCTACCCTACTTGCCCAGCCGGCTAGGGGCAGAGGTCGGGGAGATAGCGGTCACCCTCAAGAGAGGGGCCGGGCCAGATATTATGTTATTCCTGCTTGTACCAAGGTTGTTGCCTCCGACTCCATCATTACATGTATTATACTGGTTTGTCAAAGAGAGGCATCAGTTCTATTTGATCCGGGCTCTACTTATTCTTATCTGTCTTCTTACTTTGCTTCGCATTTGGGTGTGCTTCGGGATTCTTTGAGTTCCTCTATTTATGTTTCTACTCCTGTGAGGGATTCTTTTGTTGTGGACCGTGTTTATCGGTCATGTTTGGTTACTATTTGTGGTTTTGAGACCAGAGCAGATTTATTGTTACTCGGTATGGTGGATTTTGACATTATTTTAGGCATGGACTGGTTGTCTCCCCATTTTGCTATTCTTGATTGTCACGTCAAGACCGTGACACTGGCTATGCCAGGTATTCCGCGTATTGAGTGGAGTGGTACTTTAGATCACATTCCCAGTAGAGTATCTCTTCTCTTAAAGCTCAGCATATGGTTGAGAAGGGGTGTGCCACGTATTTAGCTTATGTGATAGATGTCAGTATTGATACACCTTCTGTTAATTCGGTTCTCATGGTACGGGATTATCCCGATGTGTTTCCAGCTGATCTTCCGAGCATACCGCCCGATAGAGACATTGATTTTGGCATTGATCTGTTGCCGGGCACTCAGCGCATTTCCATTCCTCCGTATCGTATGGCTCCTCCTAAGTTGAAGGATAAGTTATAGGAATTTCTTGGTAAGGGTTTTATTCGACCCAATGTTTCACCGTGGGGTGATCCTATTTTGTTCGTAAAGAAGAAGGATGGTTCTATGCGTACGTGTATTGATTATCGCCAGCTGAACAAGGTTATAGTGAAGAACCATTATCCTTTGCCTCGTATTGATGATCTGTTTGACCAGCTTCAGGGCGCACAGGTGTTTTCTAAGATTGACTTGCACTCAGGTTACCATCAGTTGAAGATTCGGGAGCCAGATATCCCAAAGACTGCCTTTAGGACTCGGTATGGTCATTACGAGTTCCTTGTTATGTCATTTGGGCTGACCAATACCCCAGCAACTTTTATGCATTTGATGCACAGTGTGTTCAGACCATATCTTGACTCGTTCGTTATTGTTTTTATTGATGATATTTTGGTGTATTCCCAGAGTCGGGAAGATCATGAGCAGCACCTGAGGACCGTGCTTCAGACCTTGAGGGAGAAGAAGTTATATGTAAAGTTCTCAAAATGTGAGTTTTGGTTAAGTTCTGTGGGATTCTTAGGCCACGTGATTTCGAGTGAGGGTATTCGGGTGGATCCGAGGAAGATAGAGGTCGTACAGAGTTGGCCCAGGCCATCCTCAGCTACAGCGATTCGCAGTTTCCTTGGTTTGGCAGGCTACTACCGTCGTTTCATGGAGGGATTTTCATCGATTGTGGCCCCTATGACTAGATTGACCCAGAAGGTTGTCCCATTTCAGTGGATAGAGGAGTGTAAGGCGAGCTTTCAGAAGCTTAAGACAGCTTTGACTACAACCCTAACATTGATGTTGCCTACCGGTTCGGGTCTTATACTGTCTATTGTGATGCCTTGAGAGTTGGTCTTGGAGCGACATTGATGTAGGACGGTAGGGTGATTGCCTACGTGTCCATACAGTTGAAGATACATGAAAAGAATTACCATGTCCACGACCTTGAGTTAGCTGCCATTGTTCATGCCTTGAAGATCTGGCATCATTATTTGTACGGTGTGCCTTGTGAGATCTATACTGACCATCAGAGCTTGCAGCACTTGCTCAAGCAAAAGGATCTAAATATGCGTCAGATGAGGTGGTTAGAGTTGCTGAAGGATTATGATATCACTATCATGTATCACTCGGGCAAGGCCAATGTGGTGGCGGATGCCTTGAGTCGCCGAGCGGAGAGTTTGGGGAGTTTGGCATACTTACCAACTTCAGAGAGGCCTATGGCAATGGATGTTCAGGCCATAGCCATCCAGTTTGTGAGATTGGATCTTTCGGAACCCAGTCAATTTCTAGCTTCTGTGGTTTCTCGGTCTTCCTTATTTGATCGTATCAGGGAGTAACAGTATGAAGACCCTCATTTGCTTGTCCTTAAGGACAAGGTTCAGCATGGAGATGCCAGAGATGTGACCATCGGAGATGATAGGGTATTGAGAATACAGGGCCGGATTTGTGTGCCCAATGTTGATGATCTTCGAGATTTGATTCTTGCAGAGGCCCATAGCTCGCGATATCCATCCATCCGGGTGCCGCGAAGATGTATCAGGACTTAAGGCAGCACTATTGGTGGAGGCGGATGAAGAAAGATATAGTTGGTTATATGTCTGGATGCCTCAACTGCCAGCAGGTGAAGTATGAGCACCAGCACTCGGGTGGGTTGCTTCAGCAGATAGAGATTTCGGAGTGAAAATGGGAGCGCATCACCATGGACTTTGTATCTGGACTCCCATGGACCTTGAAGAAGTTTTATGCCATTTGGGTCATTGTGGATCGGCTGACCAAGTCCGCTCATTTCATTCCTGTGTGTACCACTTATTCATCGGAGCGGTTGGCGGAGATTTATATCCGGGAAATCGTCCGTCTGCATGGTATTCCATTTTCTATTATTTCGAACAGAGGTACCCAGTTTACATCGCGGTTCCGGAGAGCCGTGCAGCAGGAGTTAGGCACTTGGGTGGAGTTGAGCACAACGCTTCACCCCCTGATGGACGGACAGCCTGAGTGCACTATTCAGATTCTTGAGGATATGCTACGTGCGTGTGTGATTGAGTTTGGAGGGTCTTGGGATCATTTCTTGTCATTGGCGGAGTTTGCTTACAATAATAGTTATTAGTCCAGCAATCGGATGGCGCCGTATGAGGCTTTATATGGTAGGAGGTGTAGATATCCGGTGGGTTAGTTTGAGCCAGGTGAGGCCAGGATATTGGCCACAGAGTTGGTTCAGGACGCATTGGAGAAGGTTAAGATGATTCAGGATAGACTCCGTACAGCCCAGTCCAGACAGAAGAGCTATGCGGACAGGAAGGTCTGTGATGTTTCATATATGGTTAGTGAGTGGGTTCTGCTTCGGGTTTCGCTTACGAAAGGCGTCATGAGGTTTGAGAAGAAAGGAAAGTTGAGTCAAAGGTTCATTGGCCCTTTTGAGATCTTGAGGCGAGTTGGGGACGTTGCCTATAAGCTTGCCTTACCTCCCAGCTTGGCTAGAGTTCATCCGGTATTTCATATTTCGATGCTCCGGAGGTATCACGGCGACCCATTGCACGTGTTAGATTTCAGTTCAGTCCAGTTGGACAAGGATCTATCCTATGTTGAGGAGCTAGTGGCTATATTGGACAGGCAAATCAGGAAGTTGAGGTCAAAGAACATAGCTTCAGTGAAGGTTAAGTGGCGGGGCCAGCCGGCCGAGGAGGCAACTTGGGAGACCGAGCAGGATATGCGCAACAGTTACCCTTATCTTTTCACTACTTCAGGTATGTTCTCTATGCTCGTTCGAGGACGAATGAATTTTTAAGTGTAGGAGGATGTGACGACCCAGTCGATCGTCTTAAGAATTAATGCCCCGATCCCCTATTAACTTCTTTCCCTAAGTTCATTTCTGCTATTTTGGTTAGCGGGGATGTTTGGTGTTGGGTTTCGGAGAGTTTTGGGACACTTAGTTTCTAAATGAGAGCTTAAGTATTGAGAAATGGTTTGTAGTCAGAACAGTGTGAAGACGACCTCGGAATGGAAATCCGATGGTTTCGTTAGCTTCGTTAGGTGATTCTGGAGTTAGGAGCGTGTTCGAAATGTATTTTGGAAGTCCGTAGCACATTTAGGCTTGAAATGTCGAAGTGTGAATTTTTGAAGTTTCTGGTCTGATAGTGAGTTTTTTATCCGAGGGTCGGATTGGAATTCCGGAAGTTGCAGTAGCTCTGTCATGTCATTTGGGATGTATGTGCAAAATTTCAGGTCATTCGGATGTGTTTTGGTTAGGTTTTTTATAGAAAGTGTATTTGGATAAAATTTGAAGTTCTTAGGCTCAAATCCTTGTTTAATTCGAGTTTTCGGCATTGTTTTAGGTGGTTTAAGGATGGGTACAAGTTTGAATGAGGTATTAAGTGTTATTGGTGCCTTTGTTTGAGGTCCTGGGGGGCCTCGGGATGATTTCGTATGGTTAACGGGAAAATTTTGAAGTGTTGCACGGACACGTATACCACATCGCCCTCGGAGGCTGAACCTGAACAACAAGGGGATTGAGAGTAACTGCTGGCTTCTTAGGTTCGTCTCCTTCCACTATCAGACCGATTGACCCTTTGGGGTCCCAATCGTCTTCAATCTCGATCATATGGATGCCTCCACCCTTGTGGTCAGGCAGAGGGTTGTTACGGACATTGGGAGCGGGCTCCTTTGCTATAATGATCTTGTTGTCTATTAGGTTCTGAATTTTGTCTTTCAACGAGCGACACTCGTCGATGGTATGGCCTTTCATCCCGGAATGATATGCGCAAGTTTTATTCGGGTTGATCCATTGGGAAGGGTTTTTTGGAGTTACGGCTGGGATAGGGGTAACGTAAGCAGCTGCTTTGAGTTTCTTATACAATTGGTCAATTGGCTCGGCTATGGCAGTATATTGTCTAGGAGGTTTGCGGTCGAAGTTTGGTCTAGGTCGAGGAAAGTTTTGGCGGGTAGGCGGTGACGGGTATTGAGAAGGTTGGGAATTATATGCTTGGTACACCGGTGCAGGTTGGGAATATCTTGGTGAAGTGGGTTGATATGTGGGCGGTGGAGGTGATTGGTAGGCAGATGGTGGAATCTGGTAAGTGGGTGATGGTGCTTGGTAGTTTAGGGTAGGTTGATATGTGAGTGGAGCTGAGGGATAGTTTTGGTACTTCATAGGGGAGTTGTTCCTTTGCGCAGCCATTACGGAATTCACATCCTTTTTCTTTGACGAGCCACCAGACTGTAAGGCCTTGTTGGTAGCTTGCAATGCCTCGAGGTTAGTGACCATACCATTTTTGATGCCTTCCTCGATCCTTTCTCCCAACTTGATGATGTCGGAGAACTTTTGGCCTTCTATTAGCATCAGCCTTTCATAATACTGCGGATCCTGAGCACAGACGAAAAACCTATTCATTTGCTCTTCCTCCAAGGCTGGTCTGACCTTAGCAGCTTCTGACCTCCAACGAGTAGCATACTCCCGAAAGGTCTCTGTAGGCTTCTTCTTGAGATTCTGGATATAGAACACATCTAGTGCATTCTCAGTGTTGAAACTAAACCGATCCATAAAGTCAGATGCCATGTTCACCCAACTAGTCCATTTCTTCGCATCCTGGCTAATATACCAAGATAAAGCATCACCCTTCAAGCTCCTCATGAACAGCTTCATGCAGATCTTTTCTTCTCTTCCGACTCCTACCAACTTGTCACAATACATTCTTAAGTGGACCCTGGGATCACCTGTACCATCGAACATCTCGAACTTAGGAGGTTTGTACCCCTCCGGGAGCTCGACATCTGGCTGAACACAAAGATCTTCATAATTCAACCCTTCAACACTTTTGTTACCTTCGAAACTTTGGACCCGGCTAGTCAATTTCTTGATTTCAGTGGCCAAATTCTGAATGAGGGAGCTTTTGTCATCTGACTCGACTGCACTGGTGATTTTCTGACTGTAATGCGGCATGGTGTCCACAAAGATTGGAGTGTTATGGTCTTTTGTTGTGTTTGGTGGTTCAGGAATGTGCAATGGAGTGTTATGAGTGGATTGCATTGGAGGTTGTGGGATGTTTTGTGGTGGTGCGGGGTTGTGAGTGTTAACATCAGGAGCGGCAAGTGTGATTGACAGGCTCGCCAGATTTCTAACTTGGTCTAATTCCTCTCGGAATCTTAGCAAAGTTTGCTCCAGATGAGCAGCAGTCTCCTTGGTGATTGCGGTGTTCTGAGAATTTTCCTCAAGTTCTTTCCTAGCACTGGTATCTCCCATTTTGCCTTTGTTCCTGTTTCTGGTAGGACCTGGAGGAGGAGGAGGTGGAGGACCCTTGGACCTTGTTGAGTATGGTGCCAGAATTCACGAACTAACCTTTAGGGAGGGGAATAAAAATAAAAGAAAAACAAAAGGTAGAAAGTTAGGGCGGATTCTGATAATATTGCGATACTAAACACATTGTGCGGGAAAGCGTCCTAATTTTTGTGCCTCATTGTGCCCGAGGTAGGCCTAGCGACAAATTAAATTTGGAGAACTTATAATGCTAAATGCCTCATTTTATTGATAAAACAAGACGAGTCTTAAAACAACTGAATGATAAAAGATGTCACTAATGGC
>MU743933.1:65209-98605 GCA_026770625.1 Nicotiana glauca | reverse complement strand
TAATTGATGAAAAGAGATTGGCAGCAGTATGTCATGGCCAATTATATCAAAAGAGAATGGCAAGAGCATAAAACAAGAATGTGCATCCTAGGAAATTTGAAGTGGGACAGCAGATCTTGAAACGAATCTTGCAACATCAGGCCGAAGCAAAGGGCAAGTTTTCCCCAAACTGGCAAGGACCATTCATTGTGACCAAGGTATTATCCAATGGTGCTCTATGTCTGACAGATTTCGAGGGGAGATGCATCGACATAGCTATCAATTCTAACACAGTCAAGAGATACTATGTGTAATTTATTTGATTGTAAATGTTAGTTGTTTTGTTTGTTTGTACTTGGCATTTATCGGAGAATGAAATGACGGAGGCAATTTTTCTACTATCCAAACACTTTAACATTTGCTTACCCCTTTGAGCCTCACTTATTCTTTCATAACCCTCTCTTGGAATCGTTGATGAAAATGAAAAAAAATATATTAAAAAAATAAAATAATAATGATAATAATAACAAAAAACAAAGGAAAGTCACAAGAAAAACAAAGGAATCAATGAATTACGTTCGACCTGATTCCTCAAAGAGGATACATAGGCGCCTCACGGCTCGGTCAAAGTGTAATAAAAATCAAAAATCCCCCAAGCAAGAAAACTGGGGCAGAAGTTATGTTTTAAAAGTTTTGGGAAAAGTTTGATTCCAAGAAGTTGTAATGTTTTACCCATCGAAGTTATTTCAAATTTTTAATATCCTTTTCTTTTATCCCCGCACAAAAAACCATGTTGATGTCCAAAAAGACCTCCCGATCAGTATCCGAGAGGTGCCAAGCCAGGCAAATGAAAGCCGAGAGTAACACACTGATCCCCGACTGAATGAGGGTCATGACCTGAAGGAATTGATAGCCAAAATAATCCCCTGTGGAGAGAATCTTATCGGTAACACTCCAATCCCCGGCAGAGAAAGAAAAAAATGAGAGATTCTTATCGGTGAAAACTTTCACAGGCACCATAAGGCGACAAAAGCTGAGAGAAACAAAACGAGAGAGTCTTATGGTGAAAACCTTCACAAGCACCATAAGGCGACGAAAGTTGAGAGAAATAAAACGAGAGAGTCTTATGATGAAAACCTTCACGGGCACCATGAGGTGACAGGAGCTGAGAGAAATGAGAGAGTCTTATTAGTGAAAACCCCTCGAAGGGCACTATGAGGCAAAAATATAGGAGTGGCGGAAAGAATCCGCATTCAGCAAAGATTGGGTACCTGTTTATCCCCAGCAAAATGAGGACGTCAGAAAGATTGATTGATACAAATAGACTGGGTTAATTAATCCGGAATGCACGACATGATCGTTGGGATCGGTTATTCCGTTCAGATAAGTCCTTTTTCTTTTTCTTTTCCCCAGCATTTGTTCAGAAAGATTTCTTCTTTTCTATCTTTTTGAAATCATTACTTTTTCTTCGTTTAAAGACTTTTTCTCCAGCAGTTTGTTTTTTAGAAGGATTTTTCAGAGCTTACTACCAGTCGCCAAAATGGGACAAAGCAAAATGTGAATAAGACAGGCCAACGATAAGGCGATAAAACGAAAAGAAGTTTGTTGCAAGACCAAGTGGTGAATTGGTCTAGAATTTCATGGAAAGTATGGAGGAAAACAGAAAAACAACAAGTTGAGAAAATTGTGGACCAAATTACAAGAGGATCCCCAACAGATCATCTGGATGCAGGATCATCCCCGACAATTTTTTGACCAAGCTCCAAGAGGATCGGACAACACAAAGTGGGGAAGGAAGAAAAGGAAATATCATCCCCAGCAAATAACATTATTCCCCAACAAGCTTTGGAACTACAAAGCAGGAAAACGGAAAGGGAAAAACCATCCCCAGCAGGAGTGGCACGACCACTCACCACGTTTTAAACTAACAAATTTTCTTTGATTCAAAACAGGGAAATGAAAGGTTGTTGATGGCGAAAAGGCATGCCACAAAGAAGGTCACCAAAACTGGGGCAGAAAATTTTCTGCCATTGTTGAAAATTTTCTCGGAGGAATGAGGAAATCAATGCAAGTTATAAAGGAAAGCAATTTCGAAGGAAGAAAGGTGTGAGGAGGCAAGGAAAGAACAATGCCGATAAACATACTTTCAAAAGGGAGAAGTCAGGAGCCCGCCTGTAGAACGGAGGTTGTTATATTTGAAGTTATTGCAATCGGGAGCCCGCCCGTAGAATGGAGGTGTTACTTTAAGTTATTGTAATCGGGAGCCCGCCCGTAGAACGGAGGTGCTACTTTTAAGTTCTTGTTAAAGTCAGGAGCCCGCCTGGAGAATGGAGGTATTTATTTTAAAGTTACAGTTGAAGTCAGGAGCCCGCCTGGAGAATAGAGGTATTTATTTTAAAGTTACAGTTGAAGCCTGGAGCCCGCCCGTAGAACGGAGGTGTTATTTTTCAGTTGTTGAAATCAGAAGCCCGCCTGGAGAATGGAGGTATTTATTTTAAAGTTACAGTTGAAGTCAGGAGCCCGCCTGGAGAATAGAGGTATTTATTTTAAAGTTATAGTTGAAGTCAGAAGCCCGCCCGTAGAAATGAAGGTGTTATTTTTCAGTTGTTGAAATCAGGAGCCCACCTGGAGAATGGAGGTATTTATTTTAAAGTTACAGTTGAAGTCAGGAGCCCGCCTCGAGAACGGAGGTGCTACTTTCAAGTTGTAGTGGAAGTCAGGAGCTCGCCTGGAGAACGGAGGTGCTACTTTTAAGTTGTTGTTGAAGTCAGGAGCCCGCCTGGAGAATGGAGGCTGGATTATCTTTGAATTATTGATGAAGTCAGGAGCCCGCTTGGAGAATGGAGGTCGTATTATCTTTAAATTGATGTTGAAGTCAGGAGCCCTCCTGGAGAATGGAGGTATTTATTTTAAAGTTATAATTGAAGTCAGGAGCCTGACTGGAGAATGGAGGTGTTTATTTTAAAGTTGCAGTTGAAGTCAGGAGCCCGCCTGGAGAACGGAGGTGCTACTTTTAAGTTGTTATTGAAGTCAGGAGCCCGCCTGGAGAATGGAGGCCGTATTATCTTTAAATTGATGTTGAAGTCAGGAGCCCTCCTAGAGAATGGAGGTATTTATTTTAAAGTTATAATTGAAGTCAGGAGCCCGCCTGGAGAATGGAGGTGTTTATTTTAAAGTTGCAGTTGAAGTCAGGAGCCCGCCTGGAGAACGGAGGTGCTACTTTTAAGTTGTTGTTGAAGTCAGGAGCCCGCCTGGAGAATGGAGGCTGGATTATCTTTGAATTATTGATGAAGTCAGGAGCCCGCCTGGAGAATGGAGGCCGTATTATCTTTAAATTGATGTTGAAGTCAGGAGCCCTCCTAGAGAATGGAGGTATTTATTTTAAAGTTATAATTGAAGTCAGGAGCCCGCCTGGAGAATGGAGGTGTTTATTTTAAAGTTGCAGTTGAAGTCAGGAGCCCGCCTGGAGAACGGAGGTGCTACTTTTAAGTTGTTGTTGAAGTCAGGAGCCCGCCTGGAGAATGGAGTCTGGATTATCTTTGAATTATTGATGAAGTCGGGAGCCCGCCCGTAGAATGGAGGTGTTACTCTTCAGTTGTTGCATTCAGGAGCCCGCCTGTAGAACAGAGATTGTTACATTAAGTTTGAAGGAGTCGGGAGCCCGCCCGTAGAACGGAGGTGTTACTTTTGAAGATTGAAGTCGGGAGCCCGCCCGTAGAACGGAGGTATTACTTTTCAGTTGTCGAAGTCGGGAGCCCGCCCGTAGAACGGAGGTGTTACATTTAAGGTCATTGCAGTTGGGAGCCCACCCGTAGAACGGAGGTGTTACTTTTAAGTTGTTGCATTCGGGAGCCCGCCCGTAGAACGGAGGTGTTACTTTTAAGTTGTTGCATTCGGGAGCCCGCCCGTAGAACGGAGGTGTTACTTTTCAAGTTTGAATATTGAAGTCGGGAACCCGCCCGTATAACAGAGGAATATATTTCAAGTTGAAATCAGTAAAGCGGAGAATTACAACAAGATCCACAACATAAGTTCAAGTTCGTCAATCAAGAAAGGCCGACAATGTCAAGACAGAAATAAAGAAACATCAGATGAAGCAAGCCGACAAGAAAACAAGGCGATAAGAACAAGCCTGAAAATTTAGATAAAGGTTTTGTAATTCATAGACGAGTTTAGTGTAGCTTCTTATTTTTCGTTTTAGCCTGGTGTAATAAGGAGGTCAGTAAGCAATAGCAACAACAACAACAGCAGTAACAGCAAGATCACAGCTTCATGGTAGTCACAGCTACCAAAACTTCCTGAACTACATTGACCTGATTCCTTTTAGACAAGGATATGTAGGAAACCTTTTGAAGCAGAGGTTCGGTCAAATCTTTCAAAAATGCTTTACACGGAATACTCAAATGGGCAAAAATCGCTCGTATCCGCTCATTTTGTCTTTGCACGAAAACTCTTCGTGTTTACGGGTAAAGAGGGGCAGCTGTGAGCACGTGGTTTTTGCCTCACATGAATTACTTTCACAAAATCAAAACAAAAATTGTATGTTTTATGGTGTGCATTTTTGTGAATTTTTCGTGATATTTTTGGTAATTGCTTGCGTTTGTATGTGCGTGATTATGTGTGTTTAAATTAATGAAAATACAAAAAATATGTCGCATTTGCATTTATGATTTAATTCTACAATTGTGAGTAATTAAGTATGCTTTACAAAAACGAAAAATCAAAAAAATAATAATGTACTTTGCATTTTCGGCATTTATGTCTAAATTGTGTGAGCTTACTTTTAATTGGTGTTTAATATTGTGTGATAATAAGGAATTAATTAGCATTTTAATTAATTTTTGATTTTATTAAGTTAGAATTTTGGTCTTATTAATTAGAGAAAATGAAGAAAAGAACAAAAAATAGGAAGAAATCAGACCGGGTCATTAAAAATTGATCAAATCCAAGCCCAAAAACACCCTCTTAACCCGGTCAAATTGACCAAGCTTCACAGACGTCTAAACGACGTCGTTTTAGTCACACTTGATCTGGACCGTTGATTTCATCAGATCAAACGGTCCAGTCTATCCCCGACATCATTAAAACGATGTCGTTTCACATGTGTTATCCAAACCGTCCATCCCAATCAATCCAACGATCCAAATCCCGTCCCCTTACCCGTTTAAACCACCCGACCCATTACCCAACCCGGTCCACCCCCCTCATTTAACCAAACGACACCGTTCACCCTCTCTTGTTCAATTTGGATCGTTGGTTCCATTTGATCCAATGGTCTGGATTCAATCTCCTATATCGTATATAATTAACTAAATACACCCCCCCCCCCAAGCCAACCCATCCCCTTACCCTCTTCGTCTCTGAGCCTTCAAAGACCAAAATTGCCCCGCCTCAATCTGCCGCCCTCCGCCCACCGGAAATCGCCTCACGGCAGTTCCGATGGTCCAATGACCCCCATTTTTGCACCCTGAACTCCCCTCAACCTCCCCGTTCCAACCATCATAATATCTAACTTCGAATTGCCCCGGAACTCCTCGAATCTCCAATCGAAGAAGCGGTCAAAACTTCATTTTCTCCGATGACCACCAAACTTACACCCGTTGACCACTAGACCACCTCCATCCCTAAACCCCCATTAGTTTCCTTCGAATCCCAACCCCCTTCCTCGAATATCAAATTACAATCAAGAACCCTAGCGCCGCCATAAAATCCCTTGGTGGCGGCGCCATCCCTAAACCTTCCCAAAGCTACACCACTGAACCACCAGGCCACCCTCGTCCCAAAGCCTATATAGTTTTGCTCAAATCAAGCTAGAACTGTACGGACCCTAGAAGAACCCAAAAGAATTTGAGGTCACCACTGACCTTAGTCAAGAACATTCGATTAAGGTCCATTTTGGCCTCAAAAGCTCGAGTCAAGACTTCGACTGATCGAGGTTTGTTTGGCTTCTGATTTTTGAGGTATTTCCTCTCCTCCTCTGTTCTATGATTGTTGTTTATACGTTTGGACTCAGCTGTATTTTGTTTAATTGATCTTTCATTTAGTTCGTCGCTTGCCCCTTTCTCCTCTGTTAGACCTTTTATTTGGTCCAATTTTTCTGATTACTGATAATTATATGTTATAATTTGTGTAATCGATTGAATAAGTGTCGCCGATTAGTCTATTATGTTTGAATGTTAGATTAAAATGATAATAGTTTAAATTTTTGGTTCATTTCAGTAGGTTTACCTTCCTGTTTCTTTTCTATTCTAATTCTTTGTTGAAATAAATATGTTGGTATCATTTATTTCAAATTGTTTCAATTTCCCTTTCTCATTGTTATTTACCATGTTTTTGCATATGATTGCAACTTATTCTCGTTCAGTGTATTTTAATGTTCATGTGTTCTATTTTTGTTTTGATGCATTAATGCTGTCTGTAGCCTGTTTGAGTGGTTTATTTTCTGGTTTGTACAGACTTATGCACTTCAGTTTTTGTTGGTTGGTCTATAAACTGTTGTCTTCCATGCTTGATAATCAATTAGGAATTGGATATAGTTGTGGGTCTGTTACACTTTGAAGGGTAATAACATGGGTATTCAGAGGGATAAAAATGGGTAGTCTGACCTTAGGATTAACATGGGATAATTCAGGGATTAATTTTAAAAGGGGGCTGCTAAAAGGTTTGAATTGAGACAAGAAAACAACTAGGAATGGGGACAAGTGTTAGTGGGTGTGGAAAGGTTATAAAGACAAATAGTAATTGAGACAACACATGCTGATTTTAAGGACTGAAATGTGCACTAACTGATTAAATAATCAGCACTAGGATAATGGGGTAAAAAGGAAATTGAAAGATAAGATTGAGAGTGAGGAATGCACTAATAAAATGCCTATTAAAAAGCCTGGAAAATAGAATCAGGAGAGACTTAGACACACACGGATAAACATTGAGAATAAGGGAGTTTTTTTTTTAGAGAAGACAGACATTTTGGAGGGCATTAAGTGAGAAGAGAGTAAATACACTGAACACACACTGAAATACAAAATAGGCAGAAAAGAGATAGAAAGGAGAGCTTAGGACATTTCTTCCTTAAATCATTTTTTTTCTTCAGATTCCATCTTTTGCTTTAAGTCTCTAGCTCATTTAGGATCAAAGCTACTTGAATCTCTTTATTCTGTGGGATATCTAGGATTTTAAAGCAATTCGAGTCCTCTAAGTATTGGGTTGGCTAATGTGAGCCAACTGTGGTTTATCTGTTGAATATTGTTTTCCTATGTTCATTTCTGGATATTTGAATGTTGTTTTGGGGTTGATATATCAGTTTCATTTGGTTTAAAGTATCTCTGGATTTGCTGAGTAACTTCTGGGCTAAAAAATTGACTGTGTCGATTTGCTGTGTTACTGCTGAATTGCCTTGCTGTTCTACCTCTGTTTGATTCCTGACCTTTACTTTATTTCGATTCCAGGTATTCTTCAATCTCAAGAGATATGAGAAGAACTAAACATTGGTTGTATTCAAACTATTAAAGGAATGATACATTTCTGAAGTTATTTTGTGCTTAGTTTCAACTGTTGAGTTATGCCATGTTACTAATTGAGATTTAGGCAACCTAGACTTTATGATATTTCAAGGACAGGACTGTTTAAATTGGATTCGATTTTATTTTGTTGCATTTTGTGTTGTTAGCTTAGTTCTGGTATAGTTTGGTTCCTTACGATTAATAGGCAGGTCCTGAGTTTGTATTACTAGCATTACACTCTATATTACAGTAGAAGGTATGAACGTTGTTGAGAAACTTAGATTTAATGGATGAACTCATGGTTTAACAAATTTGAAAAACTGGAAAGTCAGTGTGTTATCTGATATTTGTGAACTTCAATATGAATTTAATTATACAAAATACTAAGTCACTGAAGGTATCAGAATTGGTTAATCGTTACATTTTAGTCAAATTCTTTCATTTTTTAGGTTGGATAGTTATTACATAACATATTTGGTTTAAACGAGCATGCTAGATAAAATGAATTCATGCAGTTAATTAGTGTAAAATCATAGACCATAACTTGAATTTGTTAGCCAGACTTTCGTATTTGTCCATAAAATTAGGCGTGAATTTAATCACAATCAAAAGAATATGGACTTTACATGATGTAGGATTTGACGTTGCCAAGGATTTAAATAATATACATGTTGCTAGTCCATTTTCGTGTCTTTCATACCAAATTCGTACTAGTTCTACCTAATAGTTTCATAATCTGGGACTGTACAATGAACCTCAAATATAGTAAGAATTAATATCCGTAGTTTGTTTTAGTTGAGTAAAACCCTCTAAAAATTATCGTAGGAATATGGTAATTAATTTGCAATATAAATTTAGCCTTTCGAATTAGGTAGCGGGTTCAAGCTAAAAGGGTCTTCCTTTTCGTTTGAATTCGGACTTGAATTCGAGGTCCAAATTTATAAACGTAAATTAAGTAGCCATTTTAGAGACAAATAATGAAAAAATCGTAGTCACTTTAGGTCGGCCTTTAAATAAAAAATGAGATGAGCCTCGCCAAATAAACGCATAAACTGCGTGTAACGACCCAGTCGTTCGCTCTGAGAGTTATAGCTCTGTTTTCCCCATTTATGCTTCTTTGTGTGTTTTTCAGCTGTGTTGATTTGTATCGAGTTGGTAGGTTTTAGTTCGGAGTAGTTTTGGAGTAAAATGAACACTTAGTCTCTTAGTTAGAAAGCTAAGTTAGAAAAAGTCAATCGGAACTTATGAGTAAACGAATTCGGATTTGGATTTTTATGATTCGATTAGCTTCGTTGGTTGATTTTAGATTTAGGAGTGTGTCCAGAATGCAATTTAGAGGTCCTTGTTAGAATTAGGCTTGAATTGGCGAAAGTTGAAAGTTTAGAAGTTCTTAGGCTTGAATTCGAGGTTGATTTGGTGTTTTGGTATTGTTTTGGGTGTTTTGGAGGTTCGAGTAAGTTTTCATAGTGATATATGACTTGTTGGAATTATTGGTTGAGGTCCCGAGGGCCTCGTGTGAGTTTTGAATAGGTTTGGGTTGTGTTGCGCTCGTTTTTCTTATGTTTCGACGACGTTCTTCAAGCATAAATGATAGCATATTGAACAAATAAGGTCCGATTTCATTTTTGATTGAAGCATTAGATCCGTATTGTAATTACGGACCCGTAACAAAAAGAATCATTAAATTTGGATATTGTATGAGGATTTGATGGTCATTTTACTAAAAATTAGGTTGTCAGGTTTTTCAGTTTAATTACGAAATTGCCACTAGCAGCGTATTTAAAAATCTGCACTATTTGCAAATATTAAAACCTACATATCTCCTTCGTTATAAGGTCAAATTGAGTGATTCAAAAGTCTAACTTGATTAGAATTTCACAAGGAATCTATTGGAGGCATAAAATACGAGTTTCAGAATTGTTTGGCACGAGAAACGAGGCAGAATAGCTGGCAGAAAAAAATATAAAACTAGGGGTTTGTTCTTTCGGTTATATTTTGAGTTGGGGAGCTCGGATTTGGGCGATTTTCATCATATGGATTGGGGTAAGTATTCTCTACTCAGTTTTGATTATATTTCATGAATTCCATCTTCATTTTTCGGATTTTTTTGGATGATTTCAAAGTTAAATTGAGAGAGTTAGGGTTTGAGTTTTGGAGAGTTTTAAGTGAGGATTTGAGGGACCAAACGGAGTCCGATTTTGACAAATTTTATATGGTTAGACTCGGGAGAGAACGAGGATTATTATTCTACCATTTTTGATTAATTCCGAAACGTGGGCCCGGGGGCCGGGTTTTGGCCGATTTCGAATTTTTGGTATATTTTGTAGTCTTTATTGTGGAATTCGATTCTTTATCTTATGTTGATGGTATTAATCTGATTATGGTTAGATTTGGAGATTTTAGAGATCGAGTCCAGAGACGAGGGCATCCCATAGTAGGATTTTACGTTGTTGAGGTAAGTAACAGCTTTAACTCTGGCTTTGAGGGTATAAACCCGGAGAAAGTAATATCATGTGATTGTTTGGTGGTGATACCCATGCTATGTGACGGGCGTGTGGGTTTGCACTCGAAGGATTGGGACTTGGTCCGTCCCGTGAGGCTATGAGGCATAATAGCTATTATTTGTGATTATGTGTTTACTTGTTGTTGAACTTTTCTGCCTTTAGGTTAGAGATAATGCTTAGGTTTTATTCAGGCTCATATTATTTTACTCAAACATAGAATTATTATAAATGTTTACCTTAGTCTCTATTACTTGCTAATATGCTGTAATACTTGATGTGGGCTGTGTCCCCTTATTTGTTGATGATGGTGAGGTTGGTGAGGTACATGATTGAGTAAGGCCAAGGGCCTGGTTGTGAGGATATTAATACTATATCGCGTGAGTTGTCCGCGTAGCACGTGAGTTGACCGTGCGGATCCAGGTATTGATATGATGGCACGTGAGTTGTCCGTGCTTAGTGCTTGGGCTTTGGGAGCCCTTCCGGAGTCTGTACACACCCCCAGTGAGCGCAGAGTATTGAGTGTATTGAGTGTTGAGTGTTGAGTGCTGAGTGCGAGTGCCGAGTGATGGAGTGATATTGCTGTGAAGTTTTATTTACTTTTATTGTTGCTGTATTTATCTATTAAATTTCTTTGTGGTATTTACTGAGTTATGGAATTTACCTGTTTATTTGTTCAAAAATTGTGGAAATAAATAATTGGACTGTATTACTTAGCTCGTCACTACTGCTCAGTTCCTTAGTTATTTCTGTTACTACTGAGGTGGTAGTACTCATAGTACACCCTGCACTTTATGTTCAGATCCAGGTGAGTTAGAGCGCGGTGATCGTTGAGTTCAGGCCGGCTATCTGTGGAGATTGCAAGGTAGCTGCTAGTGTCCACAGGACCTTGTTACTCCTCTTGTCATTTCTTACTTTAGACAATTATATTTCTTAGTTCATAGTTTTAGACGCTCATGACTTAGTGACACCCCGATGTTTGGGACTCGTTTCCGTATTTTTTTTTAATTATATTTAGAGTTGATTTAGTTTATGAGAAAAGCTTAAATGTTGAAATGTTTTATTAATTTCTGATAATCGGTTTAATAGTAATATTTTGGGAAGTAGGCTTGCCTCGTAACAAGATAGGCACCATCACGACCATGGTTAGATTTTGCGTCGTGACACTGCGGGGCCCTCATGAACATATATATTAAAAATATTTAGACTTCGGGATGGGTCGTTTAGCGAATTGTACGGTCTTCCCCAAATAATAACACGTTAGATTCTTTAAGCGCGTGTTAATAATTCTACCTTCTTAAATTCGGGTGCACATTTATGTGACCCAAATCCAAATCTCAACGGAGTCGAAATATGTCAATAACCACGGGTACATTGATGTGACGTGATTTGAGATGTGTTTTCATGACGTTGAAATTCTTATTAAAATAATAATAAAATCGGTTCAAAGTTAAAAGCATATAAGCAAAAAAATATGTATTAAAATCAGATAATTTAATCAAAATATAACAGTTGAGCGTCCGTGCTAGAATCACGTAACTCGAAAATGTCTAACACCTTCTCCCGGGTTAACAGAATTCCTTATCCGGATTTTTGGTTCGCAGACTGTAATACAGAGTCATTCTTTTCCTCGATTCGGGATTCAACCGGTGACTTGGGACACTATAAATCTCCCAAGTGGCGACTCTGAAACTCTTAATAAATGAATCCCGTTTTGATTGTCCTTTAATTAGAAAAACTCCCTTTTTATTATACCCTTCTCCGGGGTATAGTAAAGCTCGAAAAAAGGAGGTGTGACACCGACCATAAGAAAAAATTCACCAAAAATTAAAATACTTTTTCCTTCCTACATTATCACCACCTTATCACTGTTGTTACCGCTATAGCTGCCACCAACGCAGTAGCTACCACCATCACCATTAACATTCAAAAGAAAACAATAAATACTACAGTCCCCCTTCTCCACACCCATTTAAAAAAATATTTTGTTTGAAAACGAGAAATCCAGCAGCAATTGAAGAGAAAAATACTTTAAATGTTTGTTATGATTCTTTTTATACATGGGAATCAAGCTAGATTATAACTTCAAATGCAAAACTAACTTTAAATTGGCTTTAATGTGTTGTAGTGAGAGTTTGCCGGAAGGTGGTTTGATGGAGAAATAAAAAATATTTTTTTTTTGTGTGTTTGGGTGTGGGGGGAGTGGGAGTGGGAGTGGGAGTGGGAGGATGGATCTAAGCTGGGCAGACAAGGAACAAAAAAGAAAGCCAGATCTGGTTTTCCCTTTTCTAGTTTTTTTGCTATCAGATTAAGAAAAGATATAAGAAAAAAAATTATGACATGTGGCATTTAATTAAGGATCTGAATAAAATTTTAGAGGTTATATACACTCAACGTTTTTGTTAAACACGCGCATGCCATATGGAAAAAATGGTGTGTTTTAGACACACTTTTGAAAGGTTGAATGAGTAAGATGATTTTTGTCATCAGAAAGTGTGTAAGGGGGATTTGGTCCATAGTTCAGGTGGTAACTTATGTATTTTGCCTTTTGTAAATAGCCAACGATTATTTTGGCAGAGAAACGATTACATTTTAAATGCCCTAACGAGCAGATTTTTTTTAAAAAAATAAGTGTCGTTGGGCCCGTTTAGGCCCGCTTGAACTGGCCCACTTTCCAACCGATCCCGGTCTTGTGGGCCTCACGCACAGGACCAGCCCACTACCCAACCCACCTCCCCACAGTTTCGGTCTTATACGGTTAGGACCGTTTAGACCCACAACCTATATGGGCCGTGGTCCTGGACCGACCCATTTGCCAGCCCTATTAGGAATATAAAGGAAGAATTGTTTACGTATATTTGTAAATATTACATCCTGAAAATAGTTGGATATTAACATAGTTTAGGTTATTGATTAAGATCCAATTTCAATAATTTACAACGGATTAAACCTCTCTTGTTTATCTCGTATTTGATTATTTGTACGGTATTGATTTTTACCAGCAACTGACTAAACCTATTTTTTTGCCTCTCGTTTAATTGTTTATACCGACTAAACCTTTTTTCTCTTGTTTGATTGTTTTTATTGTTGCTAAATATTAGACTGTCAAAATTTTCTTTTTATTCTTCAAATAATTAACCGAATGCTTATCATTTTTGTCTTCTAAACCCTTTTTATATCGAGAGATGAGGATACACGATGCTCATAATCTAGGGGGAGTGGGAGTGGGAGTGGGAGGATGGATCTAAGCTGGGCAGACAAGAAACAAAAAAGAAAGCCAGATCTGGTTTTGCCTTTTCTAGTTTCTTTTTGCTATCAGATTAAGAAAAGTTATAAGGGAAAAAAAATTATGACATGTGACATTTAATTAAGGATCTGAATAAAATTTTAGAGGTTATACGAGCTCAATGTTTTAGTTAAACACGCGCATGCCATATGGAAAAAATGATGTGTCTTAGACACACTTTTAAAAGGTTGAATGTGTAAGATGATTTTTGCCCTCAGAAAGTGTGTAAGGGGGATTTGGTCCATAGTTCAGGTGGTAACTAATGTATTTTGCCTTTTGTAAATAGCCAACGATTATTTTGGCAGAGAAACAATTACATTTTAAATGCCCTAACGAGTAGATTTAAAAAAAAAAATAAGAGCTGGTGGGCCCGTTTAGGCCTGCTTGAACTGGCTCACTTCCCAACCGGTCCCGGTCTTATGGACCTCGCGCATAGGACCGTCCCACTACCCAAACTACCTCTCCACGGTTCCGGTCTTATATGGTTAGGACCGTTTAGACCCACAACCCATATAGGCCGCGGTCCTGGACTGGCCCACTTGCCAGCCCTATTAGGAATATAAAGGAAGAACTGTTTACGTATATTTGTAAATATTACATCGTGAAAATAGTTGGATATTAACATAGTTTAGGTTATTGATTAAGATCCAATTGCAACAGATTAAACCTCTCTTGTTTATCTCGCATTTGATTGTTTGTACGGTATTGATTTTTACCAGCAACTTATTAAACCTATTTTTTGCCTCTCGTTTAATTGTTTATATCGACTAAACCTTTTTTTCCTCTTGTTTGGTTGTTTGTATTGCTAGCTAAATATTAGACTGTCAAAATTTTCTTTTTATTCTTCAAATAATTAACCGAATGCTTATCATTTTTGCCTTCTAAACTCTTTTTTATATCGAGAGATGAGGATGCACGATGCTCATAACGTACTACGGAACCTCCAAATTTTTTTGGATTTCATAAATGATAAAATTGGTTTCTAAAAATATTCATAAATGGGTTTATCGTCTTTTATTATATATATATATACACACACACACTTAGGGGTTATTTGGTACAATGATGGGATATTCCATGGAATTAATTATCTCACCTATTGTTTATCCGAAAAATTGGAAAATCTAAATTTGTAACGTGATCTGTAAATACATGAATTAATTTAATTCAAAAATATGAAATAAATAAAAATAGAATCAAGACTAAAAGAAAAACTTAAAAGAAATACAAGCTTGATTATATGCTGAGCCTCTCCAGAGTAATAATATGAATGATGTTAAGAATAAAATAAAGCAAGAAATATTATGAAAGCAAATTATAGTGATTGAGTACATATGATTTTTTGCGTCCTACTATAGATTACCGATTTCCCTATTTATAGCTATATTTAGGGAGACAAGATCCCCAAATCAAGTTACTCTTGGATGAAAATAAAACGGCTATTGATGACTGTATAACGGTTGACTATAAATACAGAGACTCTTTGTAATGGCCGCTCATTAAATGTTGTCTTTCCAAACCTATATCTTCCTCTCAAGTCTTTGTTATCGGTTCCCATGCCTTCAGAATTTACTCAACACTGAGCTCATGCTTGTATTCAATGCCAACTATTTCCTGACACACATCTTACATATCTTCATTTTACGTGTCATCTCGTTATTCATCCAACTGTCGCTAACATACCCATACATTTATGTGATAACTAATCTCACTATTTTAGTGTAAAAATTATCATGGGGTTAGCGTAAAAATTGCACGGGGTACCCTATTTGGTTGCTCCATTTAACCTATACCCTACTTTTTAAACAACTTCAATCCTCTTTCTCCTCATTCGTTTCCTCCTCCTCTTTCTTCTTTTTCTTCTTCTTCGTCTTCTTTCTTCTGATTCTGTTGGTGCTGTTATGAAACTTCAATTCATAGGGATTCGTCTTATGTTGGAAACGATGTGATTACCAATCATACTTCTGATGATCAGAGTTCACAATTTATGTGGGATGAGAGTAACAGAACAATAGAAAATGATTTGTTTCAAGCATTCGGTATTAGCTAACACAAAATGAGCACCGTGTTCTAGCAAGTACATGCAAGAGGCTAATGGTGAAAAACATGAATACGTGGAGCAGAATGCTTTACTTGAAAATGACAAATACGAAGATTCCTATGTCCAAGGTCACTCGGGAGATGACCTCTTTGATGTTCTGGATGTTGATTTAAAAAATAAACTATGCACTGAAGTTTTATAGCAGCACCAACAACATCAGCAGAAGAAAGAAGAAGAAGAAAAAGAAGACAAGGAGGAGAAGGAGGAGGAGAAAGAGGGATGAAGTTCAGCAAATATAAACAAAACTTCAGCTCCTAGAATGTTGAAGTTCAGCAAACACAAAACAAACTTCAGCGCTGAAGTTCATCACCAACATAACAAAGCTTAAACTAAAACATGCTGAAGTTTAGCAAATATAGAACAAAACTTCAGCTAAAACATGCTGAAGTTTTGTTCTATATTTGCTAAACTTCAGCATGTTGTAGCTGAAGTTTTGTTCTCTATTTGCTGAACTTCAGCATGTTTTAGCTGAAGTTTTTCGCGTAAACTTAGTATTGGCTGAAAGTTTTGTTTGTTATTGCTGAACCTAAGCATTCTACTAGTTGAAGTTTTGATCTCTATTTGCTGAACTTCAGCATGTTTTAGCTGAAGTTTTTCGCGTAAACTTAGTATTGGCTGAAAGTTTTGTTTGTTATTGCTGAACCTAAGCATTCTACTAGTTGAAGTTTTGATCTCTATTTGCTGAACTTCAGCATGTTTTAGCTGAAGTTTTTCGCGTAAACTTAGTATTGGCTGAAAGTTTTGTTTGTTATTGCTGAACCTAAGCATTCTACTAGTTGAAGTTTTGATCTCTATTTGCTGAACTTCAGCATGTTTTAGTTTAAGCTTTGTTATGTTGGTGATGAACTTCAGCGCTGAAGTTCATCACCAACATAACAAAGCTTAAACTAAAACATGCTGAAGTTCAGCAAATAGAGAACAAAACTTCAGCTACAACATGCTGAAGTTTAGCAAATATAGAACAAAACTTCAGCTAAAACATGCTGAAGTTCAGCAAATAGAGAACAAAACTTCAACTAGTAGAATGCTTAAGTTCAGCAATAACAAACAAAAATTTCAGCCAATACTAAGTTTACGCGAAAAACTTCAGCTAAAACATGCTGAAGTTCAGCAAATAGAGAACAAAACTTCAGCTAGTAGAATGCTTAAGTTCAACAATTATTCAGGCCCGTCTACTAGAATGCTGAAATTTGCGTGATTGTCTTTGCTACTTTAGGCCCGTACGCTTGAAGTTTAGGCGAAAAGTGGGTACGATTGCAATTTTTTTTGCAAAGTGGGCGTAAGTTAAAATGTGACCCAAAAAACGGATATAGATTCAAATTCCCCGAATTAACTAATACCCCAAATGAAACATGGAATAAAATTAATCTCAAATTTTATCCCGAAATTATTAATTTTTATCTCATGTACCAATCAACCCCTAGGTTTCTTTCAACATTATATTTAAAATTTTTATTAAAATAATGATATATTAGCTATGAGGCAATACGGCTCCGCCAAAAAAAGTTGGAAACCTTCTCTTGAAGTAAACAATTACAACCCTAATGCTTTGCTTCAGTGTCACTTGACACGACGGAAAGGGAAAGCAAAAAATTGAAAAAAAAACAAATACCTTTGCTTCTAAGAAACTAAGAATAAGAAAAGGTAAGCAAAAAAGAAGGATAAAATAAGATAAGGGAAAATAAAGAAGAAAGTAAAATAAATAGTCTTTTATCTTTTCTTTTCTGCTGATCAGGAAGCAAGAAAAAGTGAGCATATATGCTTAACAAAGGGTACTCGTGATAGTTTATTCTTAGATTCATTTCAGGATGATATTTCTTTTAAAAAAAAGACAGAAGGTTACTTTCGATGTATGGAAATCTTTTGAAAGTTTTTTCACGTTTAATAATAATAATAATAATAATAATAATAATAATAATAATAATGTGTCTCATCGTTATCAGTTGTAATTGAATGTTATATTAAAAGGAGCCTCGAAAAAATGATAAAGTTATCTCCGTATAACCTATAATATTTGTATTAGCGTAGATTGTCTTCATTACACCTCTTGGGATGCGGCCCTTCCGCGGGACTTGCGTGAGTGCTGTTGGGATTTTAGTTCAAATATAGTGTGAATGAGAAATGAAAGGAAAAATAAAAATTTGAATTTCCCTTCTTTGCAAAGAATATTATCCAAATTGGAGGAGGGAAAGCTCATTTGTTGAGTATATATATTTACACTTCTTCTAGTTCTTAAAGGATTAGAGAAGAAGGCAAGCCCCGCTCTGTTGTCGTCGCTCGGGTTCAGCTTCGATAAAAGAATTTGATCGATTACCGTTTCCCTCAAATTTTGCTTTCCATTTTATTTTGCGTAAATAGCCATTTTTATTATAGCTGTTTTACGCGAAAGGTAATCTTAAAGAGTTACATCTCTTTATTTGAACCCAACCTGATGGCTATAAATACTATGCCATTTCCTCAGACTTTTCTTTAAGAAAATTCTGAATTATCCTTCTTCCTTCTGCATAATTTTTTTAAAACAAGAAAGAAAGAAATAATAAGTGTGATTGCTACCGATCTTTGAGTTCGTTGAAAGACAAAGGTTTGAAGTACCGCTATATCAATGTGTGTGATCTATTCCCTCATAGGAGAAAATAATCCTAAACCTTGGGTATTAGGAGGGGATTACAACATTCGTATAAGTGATAAAACCCGTGACGGCAAGGTGAGCGAGGAAGGAATTGCTAGGCGACTTTCAATGAGAGTTGCCAAACAAAAGTAGACTGCGCCAACTACTTCTACGAGATACAACCGATCAAAAAGGAAATGATGATTTTTGAATACATTTTACACGCGATTGAGGAAAACGACAAAGAATTCCAAATTGAAGTTTTTACGTTTGGAAAAAAAGGGACAAGAATCAAATTGGTACTATATTTTATTTTACCACTTTCTTAGTATCCTCATCTGTAATATCATCACACAGTATGTTATAAACTCTGTCATGATCATAGAATATTTGGTCCTTTCAAGTTCTTTTTTTTACATGCTTGTTATTAGGCGAGGCTTTTGTATGCCTCACTAGATTTAGTAAGGTAAGGTTTAGCCCAGTTCATGTTGTCTTAGCCCTATGCCTTTGGAAATTATTCAAATGGCTATTAGATTATATGCCCTCGTGAGACATTGCCGACAGCTATAATCCTCTACATGAGGCTGCCTTTAAAGCAGTGTGAGGCGCAGAGGAGTGATTATATAGTCGAGGCATATAGGTAACAATAATAGTGCTATTGTCCCCCCTTATTTATACTTTTCCTATATGTTGAATTTTTCTTTTATTATTAATAAAAAACTAACCCTAGGCGCTTGCCTAGAGGATTGCCAAAAAAGAAAAAAAAGAGGATTAAATTTCTTAAAGAAATATTGTGAATTAAATTTCTTAAAGAAACATTATCCTTCTTCCTTCTGCATTATTCTTTTAAACAAAAAATAAAGAAACAATAAGTGTGCGAATGTTGCCGATCTTTGAGTTCCTTGAAAGACTAAGGTTTGAAGTACCGCTGTACCAATGTGTGAAATTTATTCCCTCATAGGAGAAAATAATTCTAAACCTTAGGTACTAAGAGGAGATTAAATTTCTTAAAGAAACATTATTAATTCAATGTGCATTATTCTTCCTTCTTAATTATCCTTCTTCCTTCTTCATTATTCTTTTAAACCAAAAAGAAAGAAACAATAAGTGTGATTGATACCGATCTTTGAGTTCATTAAAAGACTAAGGTTTGAAGTACCGTTATACCAATGTATGTAATCTATTCCCTTATCGGAGAAAATAATCCTAAACCTTGGGTACTAGAAGGGGATTAAGTTTCTTAAAGAAACATTGTCAATTCAATGTGCTCGGATTAGTTTTTGCTTCTTGTACACATTTGTTTTTCATTGTTTTTGTTTCTAGAATTTATTTTACGAATACATTTCATTCTAGTCATTAGAAGTAAAAGAGTGCTTTTGAGTAGAAGTATAAAAAGTAGCTTTTTAACTAAAGTATTTTTGATAAAAATATACTTAAATATTTTTTAAAAGCTTGACCTGCTCAAAAATACTTTTTAAATTAATTAGTAATACAAACTGATTTCCACCAAAATTACATTTTTAAAAAACACTTTAAAAAAATTATTTTAAAAATAAACTGATTTTAGTAGCTTGGTCAAAGAGTCTATTAATTATACTATTCCAAAAAAAACATTCAGTAAACGCACATCCAAACACGCCCTTAAGAAAAAACACACACACACAGTCACACTCAAGTCCGTACAAAGTCGTATAAACAATACACACATCTCATTATAACCACTGCAGTCATTCTGTTTCTGTTTCCGCCTGATAAAAAATGAACCACCAAAACCACCACCGTCCGGCGAGCAAGAGCAAGAGCAAGAGCAAGAGGGGCGGCGATGGCGGAGGAGGAGATCCAACAACAGTAGTCCAACAAGGTCAAATAAATTTCCGACTACTCTGCCACGTCAACACAGCAGGCGGAGTCATCGGAAACTCCGGCGATGTAATTAAAAACCTCGAAACTCAAACCGGATGCAAAATTCGGTTCGAAGAACCTTTACCAAATTGCCATGAACGGGTTATAAACATCACTGGTGACTCAAATATAGATAAGAAAATAGGGATAAGCTATAATAACAGTGAAGAAGTTGAGGAGGTAGTGGAAGTTTCTAGAGCACAAGAAGGTTTGATTCGAGTTTACGAAAGGGTATTGCAGGTTGAAGGAAATAAAGGTGGGGCAGTTGGGTGTAGATTGCTCGCAATTAAAAGTCAAATTGGGGCTTTAATGGGAAAAGGTGGCGCCATTGTAGATGGTATAAGGAAAAGTACAGGTGCCAAAATTAAGGTTTTGAAAAAAGACCAGCTTCCTGCTTGTGCTGTACCTGAAGAAGAGTTGATTCAGGTGTTTGTTTCCGAAAATTTAAGTTATATACACTGAAAATGTAATGAATTTTTTACAGCATCAGTGTTATTTATCCTGCTGTAACATGTTACTTGCCATTTATTTTAAGATACCGATCAATGCTATTAAATAGAGCTACATGCAATTACCATTTAAGTAATTTGATTGTGTAAATATTGTTTGTACTGTGAGTGCATAGAAACTAAACTCTATCTATTTGGAGATATTAGTGTGTTGGATTCTAATTCGATGCTTTATTAGTTTGGTGTTTTGACAAGAGTCTTTTTATTCTGATTGGAGATTGTTTGACGGTGAGATTGAGACAACCGTTTTCAAAGAACCCCTAACTCGTGACAAGTTATGGAATATTGAAATGAAATGGACCTAGATAGAGTGAAATGAGTATAGAGGATTTATTCCAACTAATTTGGAATTGAGGTGTAGTTAGTGTTGTATTGACCTTTCAAAATTGTTGTCAACAGTTAGTTTGTGTTGTGAACTAGAAATGAAACGTTAGATCTGTTGGACTAATCTTTTCTTTAGAGTCGGGTGAGAATGGTAATAAAGTGTGGTTTTAAGAAAGGGGTTCTTTGGTGTGGCTACCCGCTTGTGTTGAAGGGGGAATCTGGTAAATTTGGTAAAATTCGAGGTAAATCAAAGTCCCTAATATTGCTGCCACATGTTTGACAGCCACACCCAAAAACAAAAACGGTTCCTTGAAAAAGAAAGGAGGGGAAAGGTATGTTGTCACTTTAAATGAAACTCATGGCATGAATGTCTCAGCTAGAGTGTGGAGATCAAAACTCAGTGTGTATTGATGTGAGAGTTGGGAAAGGTAGTTATTATTAGAGTTGAGGTGAAATAAAGGACTTACTACATCTGGAAATGCTCTTCCTTTGTTCCCCGCAGAAGACACAGTGTTGGAGAAGCGTGTAATATGGCAACTTTCGCATCCTTTTTACTATTTTCTTTTGTTCTTTTTCATTTTATCTCGGGGCATTACTTTCTTTTTGCAATTTAGATTTGCATCTCATATAATGGAGAGCAAGGTGACAAATGACCTATGTTGCTCGGACTATCCGAAAATATTGTCGGTTGTGTGTCGGATCCTCCAAAAGTAGTGTACTTTTGGAGAATTCGATACGGGTACGACAACATTTTGGAGAGTCTCCGTAACATAGCAAATGACTTATTTAGTTCCAAATTTGTCTTATGTAGTGGAAAATCGAGATAGAGGTTAGGTCTGCGTACACACTACCGTCCCCAGACCCCATTTATGGGAGTGTTACCCCATTTATGGGAATACACTGGGTTTGTTGTTGTTGTTATAGTAGAAAATCGAGATATGTTTGTATGTGGCAAATGAATAGATATCTATGTAGGGATGAAAATATGCATTCGGTTTATCTCTAAGTGATTGTTTAAATCAATGCAGATAATGGGTAGAACTTTGACCGTAAAGAAAGCATTGGTTCCCGTTTCTCGGCGTCTTCAAGTTCGCTTACCAGCTGACAGAATAACAGCCCACGTTACTTCGGAAGGCGCAGTCCGTGAACAGTCTGCGGACTTTCTTCTGGATACCAAACCCTTGATACCACTGTTGCAGAGAAATGCAGTTAATCATTCTTCAGTAGTACAGTCATTATCATCAGATGTTGATAGAGTTTTGAATCTGGATGCGGACAGTGCTCAAAGAAAAGTAGTCTTTAGATTGCTTTGCTCTAATGTCACTGCTGGAGGTGTGATTGGCAAGGGTGGTATTATTGTCAAAGCTTTAGAGAAAGATACTGGAGCGTCTATAAAGTTTTCCACTACAATTGCAGGGTCAAAAGACCGTGTCGCCACCATATCTTCGCTTGAAGTTCAGTGACTACTCATTACTTCCTTTAACTTCTAGTCATGCCAGTTTTTCCATTGTGCTTCATTAATGACACTTTGACAGGTTTTTGCAAATGCTGTCTTCTCTAACTGTTTTGAGATCTTCTTTAGAGCCGGGAGCCATTATACTCACCTGCACAAGTTGCCACAGTTCGAGTGTTTGAAAGATCTTTAGAAGCTAGCCGTGTACACAGACACATACCTGGTGCGGAGAAGGGTGGTTCCATAAGTGCAAGAATCTTAGTTGGATCGAGTGAAATCAGATGCCTAATTGCTGAATGGGAAAGAGTTTCATCGGAAATAGGTTTATCGACGGGGGTTGAAGTACAACTATTGGGTGCAGAGCACGCTCCAAACTGTGCTGCAGATAATGATAAAGTGGTACAGGTAATGACGTAAACTACTACCTTGATCTCTGACTCAAACTATTGACAGTTCTGTCCTTCCTTAATATATTTCATGACCATAAAATAACTAAATTTTGGTTCACCTCTATGTTAACCAATAACAAAATGGGAAAAGAAATTAAATCTCAACTACAACAATCTCAAATTGGAGAATTAGGAATAAGAATTGCTACCAAACCTGTTTCACTTGTATTATTGTAAGGATGTTACAGAAAATATGTTCAAATCTTGGATTTATTACAGTTGGTTGATTTTTATGAGAATCAACATATACTGGCTTAAATAAGGAAGTTGATATGACAATTAATTGCATGTACTTGATATTTTAAGTCACTTATGAATCTTTAATGGAGCTTTTACTTGTGCCAAATTATCAAAAGAATTTAGGCTTTAGATATGGTGGATTAACTTCATATAACTAAGTTTTAAATATTTATTAAAATGTACCAAATATAGTTACTCATTAAAATGTACCAAATTTCGAAAATAAAATAAAATTTAACAGATGCAATTTAAGCATATTCATTAAAATATACCAAATACAACTGAATTGTTTGCAAATTCTTTTTTGTTTGTTTATGTACTTCAGGTAATTCAGTTGTTGCATAACCTACTTTAAATAATCAACATTGAAACAACCTAAGTTGCTTGGACTCTTCACTTTCGGTGCCGCACCTGTGTCGACACAACGTGAGTGTGGGATCCGTACCGGATTTGGTCAACAGACTTTGGGTTCTGTGACCAAAATCGACCGAGACATTCGGGACAGATACAATGATTTCTGAAATCAAAACAAAAGATAGGGTGTGAAATTGAAGAAAATTGAATACCTTCTATACGGAAATTTTGATGTCAGTATCTCCTTCGCGGGTTCTCCTCTTGATCAATATTTTATCCGTCTCTTAATACCTTGTAATTTCTCCACATAATGTCTCTTAACGTAGACATATTTTTATAACTGTTTAGCTATTTGGATTAATTTTTAGCCGGATCGCCGCACCTCTATCCGTATCCCTAAATCTTAAAATTTGGATCATGAAAAATCCAACCTCTAGATCCATGCCTGTATTGGACACCTGCAGCCGAGTTTGTGCAACTTAGGAAACAACTATCCCTAAAGCCCAAGCTAGTTGCGTAGGTTAAACATAAACCTACAATTCATTCGACTCCATTTGAGCCCGTTCCATTCATTACTAATTAAACATTGGTTGTAAAAGATATTACGTTTGAGGAGAAATATGGTTGAGAGAATTTAACACCGGTAAGGTGATCATGTTAAGAAACTTGCTAGGGCCTAGTCTACTACGTAAAAGGATCAAATTTATCAGCTCTGGGATTTACTGGCTTTCTTTTTCTTTTTCAAGAGGGGCATTAAAAATCATTTTGAGCTTCTATTTATTCTCTTTTAATTTTCTTGCTTGCATAGATAACTATTAGAGTTTTTCAAGCTTCTATGGCATGTCATCTTGCCTCGACTTCTTAAAAAAGAAAAAAATGTCGTCTTGCTTCGACTTCTTAAAAAAGAAAAACGTCATCTTGCTTCAATTATTGCAACAGCCAGACAATCTAACACATAACATAAATGCCGTTGTTGCAACCATTATATTTTCACTTATCTTGCCAGATAATGTTGGGAAGCGTGTTATGCTAATAGAAAGGGAAAAATATATTTAAAGAGAAAAGAAATAAATTGCACAAGACAAGACAAGATTTACGTGGTACGATAATTTTTGTCTACTCCACGGTCACACAAAGAATAACTCTTTATTAATTAAAGAGAAAGAAGAAGTTGAGAGATGATTTACAATTGAAAAGAGAATGCCTATTTATAGGCAGAGCGTCTGCTGAAAAAGTTTTAGCGAATGTGAATACGCGGCAGGACGACACCGCAACCTACGCACTGAACTTTTTCTTTCACATTTTCAGCTCACCAACTTTGACTTTTCCTTTTTTCTCTCGTTTTTTTTTTCATTCTTGCATTTTTCTCTGTCTTTTTCTCCTTATTTTTGTTCGACTTTCCATTTACCCACATGGGTTTGTCCCATCAAACGTTGTGGTTGATTTGAGGATCTTACGCGGCGGAGCAAACTTTCTATTGTGTTGCTTTTTCTCCGGCGGACCCCTCTGTTCCATCGTACTGGAGCAATTTGAGAAGAACGATTAGGCTCATATTCTATCCTTTCTACAATGCCTATAGACAAAGTGCTTCGTTTCAGATCAATCTTCGGTGCAATCGCTTTGATCCAACTCCTCGGTGAAAAACCGTAATACGCCCCACCCGGGCTAGGGTCAGGGTCAGCATAAAATAAAGGGGACGACCCTAATCTTGTGTTGGCTTTGTCAAATTATTGGGCTGCGAGCGGAGAAAAGCAGACGTGGGGACTCGGGTAGGGGCGTAACATTGTCTAAGAGAAACTGATGGGACAAACCCATGTGGGTAAATGAAAAGTCAAAACAAAAAGAAAGAAAAAGATAGAGAAAATGCGAGAATGAAAAGAAAGAAAATGAGAGAAGAAAGTCAAAGTCAAAGTTGGTAAGTTGAAAAAGTGGAAGAAAAAGTTCGGCGTGTAGGTTGTGGTGCCGTCCTGCTACGTATTCACATTCGCTAAAATCTTTTTTCAGCAGACGTTCTGCCTATAAATAGGCATTCTTTTTTCAATTGTAAATCATCACTTAACTTCTTTCTCTTCAATTAATAAAGAGCTATTCTTTGACCTTTGTGTGGCCATGGAGTAGGCAAAAATTGTCGAACCACGTAAATCTTGTCTTGTGCAATTTATTGCTTCTCTTTAAATATATATTTTCCTTTCTATTAGCCTGACACGCTTCCCAACAACTGGTATCAGAGCACGAAAGTGTAATTCTGGTAGATAGGTACGACATTGGTACATGTACTATTCACAAGAATAATGCGACACTATTGATAAACAATACTAACACTATTCAGGATAGTGAGAAGCTATTCATTAATAGTGATAGTACTGTTCATCAATAGTGATTGTTGTCTACCTTATACGGTTGAGACATTTTTCCTACACAGACTAGTATTTGCGATTACTATTCATAGGCACTATTATATTGTCCTTTCCATTCTCTCCTCTTCCGTCTTCTTGAGTCGAGGGTCTTTCGGAAACAACTTTTCTACTCCTTCGGGTAGGGTTTAGGTCTGGGTACAAACTATCCTCCCCTTATCCCACTTGTGGGATTTTTACTGGGTCGTTGTTTTTGTATTCACAGGCACTAGTCACATTTTTTTTTGGTGAAAAATGGCATCGGGAGAAGAGAATATTAAGATTGACAAGTTTAATGGAAAAGATTTTGGATTCTGAAAAATACAAATAGAGGATTATTTGTACTAGAAAAAATTACACATTAACTATAACTGGGGTAAAACCAGAGAATATGCAAAAGCGGATAGGCATCTATTAGATCGCCAAGCTCTTGGTGTGATTCGTTTGACGCTAACACGAAATGTAGCATTACAACAACAACAAACCCAGTTTGATCCCAACAAGTGGGGTCTGGGGAGGGTAGTCTGTGCGCAGACCTTACCCCTACCTAATTCAGGTAGAGAGGCTGTTTCAAACACGAAATGTAGCATTAAACATCATTAGTGAGAAGACCACTGCATGGCTCGTGATGAAGGCGTTTTCAAATATATACGAGAAACCATCTATTTAAATAAAGTTTATTTGATGCGTCGATTGTTCAACCTAAAGATGGCAGCAGGTGGATCTATTATGGAACATATCAATGAGTTTAATATAATATTAACATTGAGTTATGTTAATATAACATTTGATGACGAAGACATGACGTTAATTCTACTATCATCTCTACCGGAAAGTTGGTTTGTAACAGTAACTGCAGTTAGCAGTTCATCGGGTAGTACCAAACTCAAATTAGATGATATTAGAGACTTGGTTCTAAGCGAAGATATCTGCCAGAGAGAATCAAGTGATTCCCCCGGATCTGTTTTTAATACTGAAAGCAGGGGGAAAAGCAGCCAAAGAGGACAAAGTCATGGTCGTGGCAGATCAAAGTAAAGGAGAAGAGGACAATCCAAGAATCGCAAAGACATTACTTGTTGGAATTGCGATAAGAAGGTCACTACAGTAGTTAGTGTAGAGAATCAAAGAAGAAGAACGATCAATACAAGGATGATAATTCAGCAAATGCAAATGCTGAACAAGTAAGTGATGTACTAATTTGTTGCGCAAATAGTCCAGTCGAATCTTGGATTCTGGACTTAGGTGCATTCTTTCACTCTACCTCATGCAAAGAATTATTGCATAATTGTGTTGCTGGAAAACTTGGGAAGGTTTATCTAGTAGATGGCGAACTTTTGGATATTGTCAGGAAATATGAAGTTCATATAAAGACTTCACAAGGCACACTGTGAAAATTGCAAAATGTCCCACATGTTCCTAGACTCAAGAAAAATCTGATATCCATGGGTTAGATTGACAATGAATGATACACAACAATATTCGGTAACAGATCATGGAAGATAACCAAAGAAATTTGGTTGTGGCGCGAGGCTTTAAGAAGGGAACACTGGCAATACAGAGAGATACTATAGCAGTAGTTGACCATGATCGTGACACAACATTGTGGCACCGGAGGCTTGGGCATATGAGAAGAAGGGAATGAAGTTGCTGGCATCCAAAGAAACGTTGCCAAACCTCAAGCATGTTGAATTAGGTTTGTGCGAAGATTGCATTTTTCGGGAAACAAAAGAGAGTTAGTTTCTCAAAGGCGAGAAGGACACCAAAGAAAGGTAAACTGGAACTAGTGCATTCAAATGTGTGGGGACCATCTCCTGTAACTTCACTGGGAGGTTCACGCTATTATATCACCTTTATTGATGACTCCACGAGAAAGGTATGAGTTTATTTTTTGAAAAATGAATCTAACGTGTTTGTTAACCTTAAAAGATGGAAAGCTGAAGTTGAAAATAAGACAAGCCTAAAGTTGAAATGTTTGAAGTCTGACAATGGAGGAGAGTATGATAATCAAGCGTTCAAAGCATTATGCTTTGAGAATGGGATGAGAATGGTCAAGATAGTTCCTGGAACACCGAGAACAAAATGGCGTTGCTGAGAGGATGAACAGAACCCTGAATGAACGAGCCAGAAGTATGAGAATACATTTTGAGAATCTTTGGTTTTGTTCACATGGCAGCTTACCTCATAAATAGGGGACCCTCTGTACCGCTGAATTTTGAAATTCCTGAGGAGGTATAGACAGGAGAAGAGGTAACTCTGTCACATTTGAGAATCTTTGGTTTTGTTGCTTATGTGCATGTGAACTCTAATAATAGAGATAAGCTTGATTCTAAAGAGAACAAATATTTCTTTATTGGCTATGGTGATAATAATTTTGGTTATCCATTTTGGGATGATCAGAGTAGAAAGATCTTAAAACACATGAATGTCACGTTCAATGAAAATGTGATGTTACAAGGACACGCTTGGAGTAGAACCAACCAACACCAACATACACGCATATGAAACAATTGAGTTAGAAGAAATCTCAGAAAATGAAGTGGCTAAAGGGATTACAACTGATTCTGAAATTAAAGATGAAGAACGAGAGGCCGAATCTGGACCAGAATCAGAACCAGAACTAGAACCAGAGATAGAATCACATGCATAACCAATCTGGAGTCAGATGCAGAATCAAATTTGGGATCAGTTACTCCTAAACCTTCATTCAGGAGATCTAAAAGAGTCACGAATGTCCCAGATAGGTTAACTCCCACTCTCTCCGCTATTTACTTCTGACTGATGCCGGAGAACCAGAGCATTTTCTTGAAGCAATATAGGTGATAAACATTGATAAGTGGAAGCTAGCCATGAAAAAAGAGATGAATTCTCTTCCAAAGAATAAAACATGGATACTTATAGAGTTACCAAAAGGAAAGAAGGCATTGCAGAACAAATGGGTGTACATAGTCAAGGAAGAGCATAACGGTAAGAAGAGATACAAAACACGATTAGTAGTAAAAGGCTTTTAGTAGAAGGAAGGAATTGACTACACCGAGATCTTCTCTCGTGTAGTCAAATTAACTACTATCAGGTTAGTGCTAAGTATCATAGCTGCAGAAAATTTGCATTTGGAACAGCTAGATGTTGAAACTGCTTTCTTGCATGGTGACCTTGAAGAAGACATCTATATGAAGTAACCGGAAGGTTTTCAAGTTTTTGGTAAAGAAAATCTTGTGTAAGCTGAAGAAGAGATTGTGCGGTTTAAAACAAGCTCCCCGACAATGGTATAAGAAATTTGACGGATTCATGCATAACAATGGTTTCACACGATGTGAGATGGACCATTGCTGTTAATTGCAGGATCTAGCATAAATGAGATCAACAGGGTTAAGCAACAATTGGCGGAGAAGTTTGAGATGAAAAACTTAGGACCAGCTAAGCAAATGCTTTGGGATGAGGATTAGCAGAAACAGGTCTGAAGGAATTTTAAAGTTGTCTCAAGAAAAGTACATACAGAAAGTACTAAGCAAGTTCAGTCTTCATGATGCAAAGACCAGAAGCACTCCACTCGGAAGCTATCTTAATCTGTCAAAGGACCAATTACCTAATACAGATGAAGCAAGGAAGTACATATCCAAAGTTCCATATGCTTCAGCAGTTGGAAGTTTGATGTATGTTATGGTTTGTACTAGGCCTGGCATAGTCCATGCAATTGGAGTTGTCAGTAGATACATGCCGGAGCCTGGAAAAGATCACTTGGAGGTGTAAAATAGATATTGCAGTATCTTAAAGGCACCTCAGGTATGACACTTTGTTTTAAAAAGAGCAATATTATCTTATAAGGTTTTTTGATGCAAATCTAGGCGGCGATATGGATAGTCGAAAAAGTACCTCAGGTTACTTGTTCACCTTGGGTGGTACTGCTGTTAGCTGGATGTCCAGACTTCAGAAAAGTGTTGCTCTATCTACCACTAAAGCAGAGTACATGGCAATATCAGAAGCTGGAAAGGAGATGATTTGGTTCAAGAACTTTCTTAAAGAGCTAGGTAAAAAACAAGACAATTGTGAGCTTTTCAACAATAGCAAGAGTGCAATTCATCTTGCTAGGAATTAGTATTTCATGCAAGATCAAATCACATCGAGCAGAGGTATCATCATATCCGAGAGTTGATAAGTGAAGGAACTCTTTCTCTACCGAAGATACCAGGATCGAAGAACCCATCAGGCATGTTGACCAAAATTGTTGGTGTTGACAAACTGAGGCTGTGCACCGCCTCAGTTAGCCTTCAAGATTGATAATATGAAGGCGCTACCAGAGAATAACAAATCTTTTTTTTATTTTAATTTTCTTTGTTGATGTATATGGGTTTGAGGGGGAGATTGATGGGACAAAAAGTCCCAAAAAAGGGAGAAAAGATGAAGAGAAAAATGACAGCATGAAAAGAAAGAAAACGAGAGAAGAAAGGAAATGTCAAAGTTGGTGAGCTGTAAATGTGAAAGAAAAAGTTTGGCGTGTAGGTTGCGGTGCCATCATGCCGCATATTACATTCACTAAAATCTTTTTTCAGCAGACGTTCTGCCTTTAAATAAGCATTCTCTTTTCAGAAATCATTCCTCAACTTCTTCTTTCTCTTCAATTAATAAAGACTTATCCTTTGCGTGGTCGTGGAGTAGACAAAAAATTTCCGAACCACGTTAATCTTGTCTTGTGCAATTTATTACTTTTCTTTTTAAATATATTTAAAACCAATTCTTCAATGTTCTTTCTTTTGAGTGCTCTCAAGCTTCATGCCTTGAAGTTCAGAAACTTCAGATAAATTGCACTAACCCAAGTTGCAATAATTCAAGTGGAAACTGCACTTACCTTGGCTCTAGTTTAATATCTCCTGTTCTTGTTATGAAAGTTGCTGCTGCTTGAGATGATATTACAAAGCAGTCAGTCCAACTACCCATATAACCTGTTTTTAAACTTGAACTGTGAAGCTTACAAGTTGCTGTTCAGCTATGAGGTCTAGTAGATGTTTCTAGTTAATGGTAATTACAAAGAGGAGATGAAAATCATGTCATTCACTGAGATCCAACCAGCTGGCAAAACCCAAAAATGCTTATCCTTGAATGCATTTTTGCTTTTTTCCCATCTAACTGGACCGCCTGTCTGTTGCCCAATTTCCAGTTTAACCAATTGAACCGGCAGGTTCAGTCTGGTCTATAAATACCTATCATATTCTTATTGTAGTTCTTGTATCAAACTTAAACTAATAATTCCATTAGAAAAAGTTCTTTAACCAAAATCTATCTGCTATAATGCGTTCATTAATCTGTAATTAGTAATTACAATAATCAAGTAAATTAAGGTTGTGGAAAGCACCTCAACTAAGGGACCAAAGTACTACAACAACAACAATAATAAACCCAGTATGTTCCCACCGGGGGGGGGTCTGGGGAGGATAGTCTGTACGCAGACTTTACCCCTACCTAACAGGTAGAGAGGCTGTTTCCAATAGACTTTCGGTTCATGAAGGGTAATAAAAAGAAGAGGAAATCAAGAAGGAAAAAGAGGGAAGAGAAAAGAAAAAGGGAGAGATAAAGGATAAGTAGCACTAAATAATAGTAACAGAGAACACAATACCTGAGGCGAACAAAACCACATAACGTAATAATAATCTAAGAATATGAACGGACATGCGTGTTACTAAGACTATCAGTGAGCAACTAGAAACTACCCACTAACCTTCTACCTTAATCCTCGACCTCCACACCCTCCTATTAAGTGCCATGTCCTCAGTGAGATGAAACAACGCCATGTCCTGTCTAATCACCTCTCCCCAGTACTTTTTAGGCCTACCTCGACCTCTTCTCAAACTCGCCATGACCAACCTCTAACACCTCCGAGCAGGAGCATCAATGCTTATTCTCTTAACATGTACTTACAATATCAAAAAATAATTAAGGAAATTAAGCTGAAAATTATTTGTTAATGTAAAACTTGAAAGAACTAATAGTGTGTCTATGTCTTTTTCTGCAAAACTTGAAAGAAGTGATAAAAAGTACTAAATAGTGCATCAGGGCTTAGTTCAAGTGGCAAAGGCCACAAGTTCGAGCTTGCGCCATGCGGACTAAGCTTGATCTTCAAGCGGAGAAGGGTAGACAGGCCATTTATCCTTATGTTTTGAAGGTAAGTTTATGGGTAATATTTTTATAAGGTAGTCTCTCCTTTGCAAATTGGATGTCTATAGTAGACTTGGCACATGTACCATCTATAGCACAATAACAACCACGCCTAAACCTCAAGCTAGTTGGGGTCCGCTATATATGACATATATTATATGCATGTATGTGTGTGTATGTATGTGTATTTGTATGTGTGTGTGTGAATACTCATGAATCATGTCGCTCCATTTAGACCTGTAACGATCCTATATTTGAAGATTTAGGGTTTAGCACTTAAAATTCTTTATATTTTCTACTTGCATATAAATCTCTAATGAGAATAAACTAACCCAAGTACTGATTTTTTTCTTCCATTGTGCACTATTTGCACTAAGTTTGTATGGATTCCAAGAGATAGAAGGTCCTACAAGACAATTTTATTCCATGTGATTTAGTCTATCTATGAAGATGAAAACATATACCCTTGAATGGAAGGTGAAGACCACTGGTCCATTGATAACTTTTTGGCTTTTTCTTTCTTTTGAATTATGGATTGGAGAAAAGTGGGCCTTATGTGCCCAAGAGTTGGTGTAGCAGTAAGAGCGCATACATCACATTAGCCGCACATCACGGGTTCGAAAGCCAGTATTTAAGTTGAGAAGAATAGTGGAACAAACCTATTATCCACTGAGATTTGAACCGTGTTTTAGCTCATAAATTTCACGGTTATCAAAAAAAAAGGTGGGCCCTGTGTACCTCTCTGTGGTACAAAATTCGTATTAAAATTGGTTGAAAAGGTTATCAATGGGGCTCATGTTTTAATCCATTAGTTGCAGAATGTTGAGGCAGGGACTCTCTTGAGTTCTGATTAACTAGAAAGGAAAGTCCGAAACCAATCAAAAAACTATAAGGGGAAGTACCTCTTGCTAACCTAAAAGTTTATTGTCCAGCGAGCTTACAGAATCTTAATGGTGGTGAGGTTAGCATGCAAAGAGTTTGAGATGCGATTTTAACCCTCCATCTTTTTGACATTTTCTAGTGGGATTCTTGCAACGTTTGACTTTGAAATACTTTTACATTCATGTCTGGTTTATTTGCAACTGGAAGATTAAGGCTTTATTCTACAGATTGTTGGCGAGCATGACAGCGTGAAGAGTGCCCTTTTTCAACTTACTGGTAGGCTGAGGGAGGCCTTCTTTTCCAGTTTGGTTTCTGAAGAAGCAGTACCCAGAAATTATCCTTATTCTTCGCGCTCCCATGGAAGTCTCCATGAAATTGGTACCAGTATGCCTTCTCAGTTGGATCACTTGCCCAGCTTTTCTTCTCTTGACAAAGTGGATCATCTTGGTTTTGTGCCAAATCTTGGTGGTCCTCGTTCGTTATTACAGGACAAACAGGTTTGAAAGCTGTATCCTGTTTACTTGCTGGGATTCACTCTCTCCTTTTCTTCTTTGTCTGGAATACGTCTATGGGGATTTAATGCTTGACGGTTTTTTATTGTGCAGTCCAAGCATAGATCAAATGGCAAGATAATCAAAGAAAGCATGGTTGGCCGGAAGAGTTCTCAAGGTGGACCTGAAAGTGGAAGGTTTGAGTTGTGACTGACATTAAATACAAAACTTATTAAATATTTTTGTATTGTCTTATAACAGAAACTTCATACCTG
>MU743933.1:31664-50785 GCA_026770625.1 Nicotiana glauca | reverse complement strand
GAAAATCCAGGAAAAGAGCATTGGGAAGCTGTAAAGTGGATACTCAGGTATCTAAGAGGAAGCTCACATGAATGCTTATGTTTTGGAGGATCAAATTCAATATTGAAGGGCTATACAAATTCTGATATGGCAGGTGACCTTGATAACAGAAAATCCACTACTGGATATTTGTTTACTTTTTCAGGGGGAGCTATATCATGGAGGCAACCTCTCCAACTCGCCTCAACACCTCGAAAGGGCCAATAAACCTTGGGCTCAACTTGCCTTTCTTTCCGAACCTCATAATGCCCATCATGGGCGAAACTTTCAAGAGAACCTTCTCACCAATCATGAATGATATATCGCGCGCTTTCTGGTCCGCGTAACTCTTCTTCCTGGACTGAGCTGTGCGGGGCCTCTCCTAAATAAACTTTACCTTATCCAAGGCATCCTGAACCAAATCTGTACCATAGCCTCACCAGGCTCAAACCACCCGATAGGAGAACGACAACGCCGACCATATAATGCCTCATACGGGGCCATCTCTATGCTGGACTGATAGTTGTTATTATATGCAAATTCTACCAAGGGTAAGAACGGATCCCACTGCCCTCCAAAGTCAATCACACATTCTCTAAGCAGTCCGCTCCGACTGCCCGTCGGTTTGAGGATGGAATGTCGTGATAAGCTCTACATGGGTCCTCAACTCACTCTAAACAGCTCTCCAAAAATAGGAAGTGAAATGAGGACTATGTCCGATATGATGGAGACCGGTACACCGTACAACCTCACTATCTCCCGAATGTAAATCTGGGCATATCTCTCCACCGTATACGTAGTCGCCACTGGAATGAAGTGGGCCGACTTGGTCAATCTATTCACAATAACCCATACTGAGTCAACCTTCCGTTGAGTCCGCAGCAACCCAACCACGAAATCCATGGTGATGCGCTCCTATTTCTATTCCGGAATAGGCATCTGCTGAAGTAGATCACCTGGACTCTAGTGCTCATATTTGACCTGCTGGCAATTGAAACATCTAGAAACATACTCCACTATGTCCTTCTTCATCCTCCGCCACCAGTAGTGTTGTCTCAAGTCACAATACATCTTCGTGGCGCCCGGATGGATGGAGTACCTCGAACTGTGGGCCTCCTCTAGAATCCTCTCCCTCAAACCATTAATGTTAGGGACACATACACGACCCTGAAGCCGTAACACACCATCCTCGCCAATAGAAATCTCCTTGGCACCTCCCTGAAGTACTGTCTCTCTGAGAACTACCAAAAGTGGATCATCAAACTGTCGGACCTTAATCTGCCCCAATAACGAAGACTGAGCAACCACACATGCTAGAACCTGACTGGACTCTGAAATATCCAATCTCACAAGTCGGTTAGCTAAAGACTGAACGTCTAAAGCTAATGGTCTCATCACAGTAGGAATGAATGCCAAGCTACCCATACTCTCCGCCTTCCTACTCAAGGCAGCTGCGACCACATTTGCCTTGCTTGGATGATAAAGAATGGTAATGTCATAAACCTTTAGTAACTCAAGCCACCTGCGCTGCCTCAAGTTAAGATCCCTCTGCTTGAACAAATGCTGCAAGCTGCGATGGTCTGTATAAACCTCACATGACACCCCATATAAATAAAGCCTCCATATTTTAAGAGCATGAACAATCGCTGCCAACTCTAGATCTTGTACAAGGTAATTTTTCTCATAAACCTTCAGCTGACGTGAAGCATATGTAATAACTCGCCCCTCCTGCATCAATACACATCCCAAGACAACGCGAGAAGCGTCGCAATACACTGTATACATCCCTGAACCGGAAGGCAATACAAGAACTGGTGCTGTAGTCAAAGCCGTCTTGAGCTTATGTAAGCTCTCCTCACAATCATCGGACCAATAGAACAGAGCACCCTTTTGGGTCAATCTGGTCAGAGGTGATGCAATAGATGAAAAATCCTGCACAAATCATCGGTAATAGCCTGCTAACCCAAAGAAGCTCCTGATCTCGGTCACTGAAGTAGGACGTGGCCAGCATACCCTCTCCTGACACTATATGCCCCAAGAATGCTACTGACTCTAGCCAGAACTCACACTTGGAGAACTTAACATAAAGCTGTTGTTCTCGCAAGGTCTGAAGCACTACTCTCAAATGTTGCTCGTGCTCCCCCAAGCTACGCGAGTATATCAAGATGTCGTCAATGAAAACGATGACAAAAGAATCAATATAAGGACTGAACACCCTGTTCATCAAATACATAAATGCCGCTGGAGCATTAGTCAAGCCAAAGGACATCACCAGAAACTCATAGTCGCCATACCTAGTCCTGAATGCAATTTTCGGAACATCCGAATCCCGAATCTTTGGCTGAGGATACCCGGACCTCAAGTCGATCTTAGAGAACACCCTAGAACCCTGCAACTGATCGAACAAATCATCAATACGAGGCAATGGATACTTGTTCTTGATGGTGACTTTGTTCAATTAGCGATAATCAATACATATCCGCATAGTCTCATCCTTCTTCTTCACGAATAACACTAGTGCACCCCAAGGCGATACAGTGGGCCTGACAAAACCCTTTGCTAACAACTCCTCCGACTGCTCCTTCAGCTCTTTCAGGTCCTTAGGAGCCATACGGTACGGCGGGATAGATATAGGCTGAGTGCCCGGACTCAAATCAATACAGAAATCAATATCACGGTTCGGAGGCATGCCAGGAAGAGACCACAAGCTTCTGTACCCATCTCCACCGCTCGGGCCATACCCAATCGAATGATGGGCTGCAATCCAGTGAATAACCTCCGCACTCCCTCTACATCCGTAGGGAGTATCATAAGTTCATGGCGAGATAACTCAGAAAACCTAGCCTCACAGTCGGTCACAAACATCTGACCCTGCTCAAGGTGCTCAAACTGATACCGCAACTCTTCCCTCTCAGAGGGCGGAATATACCTGTCTAGGAACAACTATACGAACTGACCCCAAGTGATGGGAGGAGAACCAGCAGGCCTACCAAGAACATAGGACTGCCACCATCTGCGGGCCCTACCCTCAAGATGAAAGGTAGTGAAGTCGACTCCGTGCGACTCCAATATCCTCATAGCGTGCATTCTGTCCCTGCACCTGTCAATGAAATCCTGGGCGTCCTCATGACGCTCACTCCGAAGACTGGAGGGTGAAGTCTGGTCCATCTGTCTAGTAACTTCTGCGGATCGATCTCCACAGCTGGCCTAGGCTGGTGTGCTGCTGCAGCAACTGGCTGAACCCCCTCTGCGGGTAGTGCACCCGGAGTCTGATATACCGCAACTGCATGACCTGGAGCCTGAGTAGTAGGGGTCTTTTCTCCCCCTCCTGCCTGCGAAGCAGCTGGGTCTGCTGGAAATAAACCAGCCTGAGTCATGGTGTCCATGAACCGGAGCATACGGCCCATGGCCTCCTGAAATCCTGGCGCAGTCATAAAATTCGCCGGAGTAGGCATAGCTGCGGGTGTCTCGCCCTGCTCCTCAATAGTGGGATCCCTCGCAGGGTCTACTGGTGGTGCAATTGGAATAGCTCTGGGATGCCCTCGTCCCCTACCACGGGCCCCCTGCCTCTACCTCGGCCTCTGGCAATGGGTGGAGCAACTCCTCCCGGGTCTTGAACGTCGGCGATACGAGTCCTCACCATCTGTAAGAGAATAGAAAAGAAAATTTAGTACACTGACCACTGCACGATGGAAAATGAATAAAGAGTAGTCTTTTCTAACACCCTATCACACCTCCTTTTTCACGAAGATTTAATACACCCCGTGAAGGGCGTAAAGGAGTTTTTCCAATTAAAGGACAGTCAGAACGGGATTTATTATTATTTATTTAGAGTCGCCACTTGGGAGATTAATGGTGTCCCAAGTGACCGGTTGAATCCCGAACCGAGAAAAATATGACTCTGTTAACATTCTGCGAACTAGAAATCCGGATAAGGAATTCTGTTAACCTGGGAGAAGGTGTTAGGCATTCCCGGATTCCGTGGTTCTAGCACGGTCGCTCAATTGTCGTATTTGATTTTATATGATTTCCATATATGTTCTATTTTATGTGTCTTTTATTAATAACCCGCTTTTATTCTTTCTATTATTTATTTTACAAGAATTACAACATCGTGAAAAATGTGTCTCAAACCACGCCATACCAGTACGCCCGTGGCTTATAACACATTTCAACTTCGTTGAGATTTGGATTTGGGTCACATAAATGTGCACCCGTATTTAAGAAAGTAACATTATTATCAATCGCGCTTAAAGCAACTACGTATTTATTATCTTTGGGGAAAACCGTAAAATTTGCTAAACGGTCCTCCTAATTTCTAATATTTCTTATAAGTCATTATTGAGGGCCCCACAATTGTGTATTTGATTTGGTGAGGCTCATCTCATTTATACTCTTTATTAAAGGCTAAACCTAATGAAAACTATATTTTTTATTTTTAACTATTATTATCCGAAGAAAAGTCGTACTTCAAATAAATTTCCAAATTGACCCAAATAATAGGCCCAAAATACCAAATGAGAGGAGAGGTGGATCATAGAAGGGATACCGAATCCCTATGGAATCAAACAAACCTGGCCATTTTAGGCCCAAACTGTGGCCCAGGTTATTTCTACACTCCAATGGGTTTGCTAGCCCTATCAGACGGGCCTGCCTTAATTGATGATTAAGATTTGGGCTCAAAAGTGAGCCCAGCTCCAGAATAAAGCAAAGAGTATAGACTTAACACAAATGACGTCCACTTTTGTACAATTTGAAATAGGAAAATAATTCTCACTATTAATTAAACTAATGTGCTTAAATTCAGGCTAATTCTATTAATGACTAAACTCAATTAATGATCCGTGTACTATTCAACAAACTTATACATTCTAAATGAGCACATTGATGAAACTTGGGTTCAGGTTATTTTATTTTTGAAGATATTCATAAACAGATCAGTTTTTGAACTATATGATTGAGAAAACACGTTTAACTATTAATAATAGAACATCAGTATCATTATACTTCTTTGTGATTGTTTGCAATTCGTATATCTAAAGGCCTGATTACTAATTCATTCACTTTTAGAATCGAACTCCTATCACTATATATAAACTGGAATACAACACTTAAAACTATTGTATTTCACAGTAATGTGATAACACTGTTTCAAAATTGGCCTAAATGACAACAGGTTTGACTTAACATACGAATTTGTTTTTATTATTTTTTTTATTTCAACAACTGGAATCATTCTAAAACGTAACTAATAGAAAAGGTGTTAACAAATTATTTTCAGTTTTCATTCACATGCTATATCAGTTGAAGTCTAGATCTAACAATATATCTCAGTATCCTAAAGTTACAAGTATTTCAAACATGTTAATAAGAATCAAATGCTAATAAAAGTCTGAATGTTCTGAAAGTCCAAACACAGTCCGAGTTTATATAGTCCAATACAAATTAAACTAATCCTATCAAATACAAGCTTCACATCTAATATTACGTCTATACTAGTGTGATCAGACTTAATAACAATAAACAGCTTTCATAGTCCACATATATGAGGATATTTCTCGTATTTTTACTTCAATTGTATTTCAATTCATCAACTTAGTTACAACACTGAAGGCGGAAGTTGTGTACCTGAATTTAAAGATAAAAAAACCTATTAGAAATAAAGGTCAGCAGTGATTAACAACAACAACAGCAGAGAACAGATCCACAAATCCAAACACAGCTCCAATAACCAGATTTAAACCCACAGCAACAATGTTTTAACCAGGAGATCAACTCAACCAATCCAAATTACAACTTCAGAGACTTTTAATACCACATTAGTAGAGAATTATCACACAACCTTCAAATATAGATCGATTAATCAATGTAACAGTGTAATTTTGAACTTTTTCTACTGTTTTTGATGTTTTTTAGTTTTTGTAATGAAAGGTATCGAGAGAATGGATCTAGAATAGCAGAAGTGTTTTAGGGATATTTTCAGATTGCTCAAAACTTATCAAATGATGCCCATTACAGCCTATTTATAGATTTTAAAAAGGAGGGAAATTCATATTTCATAAATTATGAATTAGTCCCTTTTTATTTTATGTTTTATCCTTATTCTTTATTAATTATTCGATTGGATACCCTTTATTTGTTAAGAATTATACTAATTACCCTATCTAGAATCTTCTACCCTTATGTAATTCCCTCTTTGTCTCTACTTCACTTAAAAAGTTACCCTATTGCCACTTTTCTCTACCCAAACTACCCCTACTTCCTTAGTTTTATTACTAATATCCCATTTTATATCCCTAAACTACCCCTGAATATAAATCAGATTTACCAAGTGCCCTAATTATTGATTATCGATTAACAGCTATAAACCAAAACAACCCTAACAATTTATCATTAACACAATTCAAAAAGCAAACAATTAAAAGCACACTATTCAATTATAAAACCTTAATTTACTAATCAAGTTATCAATCAGAATCTTATTAGAAATCCTATTTTAATATCAGAAATTAAATCTAAAAGTATCAAATTTAATACTATTTCTTAACGAACAAATTAAAAGATAACAATCAAAAATCTTAAAGTACTATATTGTTATTTTTTATCAGAACAAGAATCAATTAAAGGAAAAGAACAAACATATGCAAGAAACAGAAAGGAAAGGACAAAAAGAAACTTAGCTTTTTCTTTTGTTTATTCGGACAGTATTTACTTCTTTCTTCTTTCTTTCTCTTTTTTAATTGAAAGATTTCTAAGATTTCAGGGGTCTTGGGCATCAATTTTCTTGGATTTCTTGGTCACCGACGAGTTTCACGCTTTGATTTGAGCCGTTTCAATGACTTTTAAAGCTCAAGGTTTTCAAAAACGGATAGAGGATGACTAGTAGAAGGTTTGGTGTATTTTGGGGTGATTTGGCTGAACTAGTGTTAGCCGGAGTTAGGGTTCCGGCGACACTCTTTTAAATATTCGAGAAGAAAGAAAGATATTCGAAGGAAAATAAGTTAAGGGATAGAATCAGGGGTTAACGGTGGTTCTGGGGTGTTATTTGGGTGGTGGTTGGTGTAGGTTCCGTCTCCCGCTGGTAGGATTCCGGCGGGGTCTATTGAGAGAATATAGAGGTGGCTAGGTTTGACGGGAGGAGAAGAAGATGAAAAATGATTTTAGGTTTTAATTTTTTGGTATATTAATGATGTACTGATTGATACCAGCCGTTGGATTAAATATTTTGACGGCTCAGATCAATTGACATCAATACGACGTCGTTCCTTTTTAATGAAAACTTAACCCCGTTCGTTGGATTAACTTGATCAAGGGCTTAGATTGAAATTACAACACGTCGTCATTTTATTTTTAATGTGATCAGCTTATGTGACCGTTGGATCATCAATTTTCAACGGTCCAGATTTAAAAGCCCCAAAACGGGGTCGTTTGGATTGTGACTGAGGCTTGACCGGTTTGGACTCTTTTTGGGCCTGGGATATTTATTTTGTTTTGGGTTTTGGGTGTAATTGGCCCAAAGTCTTTTATTTCCTTCACACATTTTTATATATTATATTTTTACTTTGTATTTTTATTTTTTTATTTGTCTTTTCCAATTTTTTTATTTTTTTCTGATTTTATCAAATTGTTAAACTAACTAAAACTAATTCTAGAATTTATTTAATAACTATTGATAGCAATTTTCAATTAAAAATAATAAAAAGCTATTTTTTGATTTTTCTTTAATTTGTTTCCAAAATGAATTAATACTAAAATTGTAAAATTAAGAATCCTAATGCATATGCATATTTTTTGTATTTTTTAATATGAATTATTAAGCAACTAATTAACACAAAAATGCAACAAATTTTAATAAAATTGTAAAAATAATAAAAATTATTTTGTTTGAATTTTAGGAATAATTTGCTTAGGGCAAAAATCACGTGCTCACACACCCTATAGCCTCTCGAAGATAAATACAGACATCTCCATACCGATCTACAAGACTCTATGAGGTTTGCCCATAACTTGTGAGACTTACGTGAACCTAGTGCTCTGATACCATATTCTCACGGCCCATTTTCCATAATAGATCATGATGGCGCCCGACACCATTTGTCAGGCCAGCCAATGCGGAAGTATAATTAAATTTTTATTTTACCTTTGCCAAGAACCTTTACAATAGATTTTTTCCCAATTTAAAGATATAAACCATGAGAGATCAATAAAGTGTAAAGATAGCTATACAACCCAAAATAACGTCTACCAATGTGTGTGCCAGAACCTGGTGTCACAAGCTACGGGCAACTAGTAGAATATACACAAAAGAATAATACTCTATCCTACTGTCTGAATCAGGGTAGACAGAAACAACAACAAAAAAAAAATACAAGGGAGACTTCTTTGGCTACGGATCGGCAAGAAGGGAGTGCAGCTCACCGTAGAAGTCCCAGATGCGCTCACTGATATACACCAGAATGATGTCCGGATCAACCTACCTCAAATCCTATACATTTAAGTACAGAAATGTAGTATGAGTACATAAACAATATGCACTCAGTAAGTATCCCGTCTAATCTCGAAGAAGTAGAGACGAGAGGTCGACTCGATACTTACTAAGGTCAATTAAAATAAATAAATATATATAAGTGTAATGGGTTCACATCATGAAATTTACAAGCATCGACAGTTTTATGGCAAGTGGTATTAGTCAAGAAATCTACAACATCAAGTTTATAGTTTATCATGTGGGGTAATGGCAAAATAAATCATAGATAAGCTTTTTCACATTTAACATGCGCACATAATACCGAGGCGACGACCCGAACCAACAGGAATAAATTGTGCACTTGTTGAGGGTCGATGGCGCGCTTATAGATGCATCTATTCATACCGAAGCATTTGGCCCAATCCACAAATAAGGATGGAATATCAAGTTCACACACATGGCATATAAATGGTCAAAAATACCAAACCAAACTTAATTAACTATACAAGTATGCTCATATCCCCTTTTTAAGTCTCTAGTACACACTAGGTGTTCATAACAACCAATTAACATAAGAGGTATATTTAATAGGCATGTTGTAGGTCCTGAGCTACCCGGACATTTAACATAGTAGTGGCTACGCACGGGCTCTCGTCACCTAACGTGTGCGTAGTCCCTGCATTTAGCAATAAACACTCAAACATTAATCCTAAGGAGACAATTCCCTCTTACTAGGTTAGAAAGGAGACTCACCTCGCTCCGAAGCGCATTTCCGATATCAAGAATAAGTCCAAACCCTCAATTTGTAGTCAAACGAGCACCAACTAATTAAAATAAGCAAGAACTAGTCAATGAGAGCTTACAAGGTTAAATTCTAATTTTTTAAGCAATTTTCTAACCTTTAATACAAGTTTCCTAAATTTCGACCCCGAGCCCACGTGCCCGGATTCTAATATTTTTCAAAGGAAGTTGTTCTCTATCGCCTAAGGATCACAAATATATGATTTCTAGTTCATTTCGTGGCAAATTATAGGATTAAATCTTAGTTGTGATTAAACCCTAGGTCTAATTCTAATCTCTTGATTTTTCCTAATTTCTAGTGTTAAATTGACCTAATATTTATGTATTTGAGCTAAAAGTGAGTGGGGGTTACTTACCTTGAAATGATATGTGGAAAACTCTCTTTGAAACCTCCAAAATCGTCCAAGTGTGTAGTGAAAAGTGAGAAAAATGAGTTTGGGTTCGTATTAATGAACCCTTCTGTCACCAGCGATTTTCGCTTCTGCGGACATGAGCCGCTTTTGCGGAAAAGGGCAAGGGGGCCTGGGCCGCTTCTGCTTTCTAAAACTCACTTCTGCGAGTCCCCTTAAGCGAAAAGCCCACCGCCTCTGCGGTTCTGTCCTGGGGCGAATGGACCTCTTCTACGGTCGGGGGTCCGCTTTTGCGGTTTCCCCTGGGCCTGGCCCCTTCCGCTTCTGCGATAATTGGACCGCATCTGGGGTCCCGCTTCTGCGGCCCAAGGACCGCAGATGCGGTTATGACAGAAGCAGCAAAATCCCATCCCTTTTCTAAATTTTCAACTTCACTCGAACCTTGACCATTTGACGCTCAGTGCTCCCGAGCCCCGCCCGAACATACCGACAAGTCTAAAATCACGAGGCGAACCTACTCAAACCCTCTGAATTCTCAAAACAATGCTAAATCGAGGAATCAACCCCCAAAACCAAATGAATCAAATCATTGAACTCCAAGTTCTTAATTCTTTTCCAACGGCTCAAAACGCCCTTAAACTACTCGGATTGATACAAAATTTTACGGGTAAGTCTTAACTGATATTTCGGACTTGTACCAAGTTTCGAAATTGAAATCCGAACCCGATACATATGAAAATAATGATTTCTTGGTTTATTTAGATATTTGAAACTTAAACTTAACAATTTCACATAAAAATTCATTACTCGGGCTAGGGACCTCAGAATTCGATTCTGGGCATACACCCAGGTCCCATATTTTTTCACGGACCCTCAGAAATTGTCAAATCACGATTCTGCGTCCGTTTCTTGAAAACGTTGACCGAAGTCAAACTTGGCCTTTTTAAAGAAACATAAAGAAGCAACTAGACTTATTCTTTCTCAAAACTCTTCTAACTTCCGAACCACCCCCCACAAGTCATAAATTAGCTAAAGCAAGTGCGGGAAGTTTTATTTAAGGGAACGGGGTTCAAAAATGCAAAACGACCAGTCGGGTCGTGTGACGATCCGACCCGTCGTCACGTGAGTTACCACCCCATTTCCCCCATCTTAAGTTTCTCTATGTTTCATTATCAGTATTTGAGGTGATCGAGTCGATTTGGATTGGTTTTAGTAGGAAATGAGACACTTAGTCTCTTTAAGAAAAGGTTAGTTTGGAAAAAATCAACCGGAAGTTGACTTGTGATTTAGAAGGCTAGGAATTGATTTTTGATGACTTGGTTAGTTTCGGGGGATGATTTAAGGCTTAGAAGAGCATTCAGAAGTAAATTTGGAGGTTCGGTGTAGAAGTTAGCCTATTTTGGCGAAGTTGGGATTTTTAGCGAAATCCGGTTGGTTTGCGAGATTTTGATCTGAGGGTCAAAATGGAATTCTGAGAGTTTCTGTAACTTCGTTATGTCATTTTAGACTTTTCTGCAAAATTTGAGGTCATTCAGACTAGTTTTGATGTGTTTCGGCATCGGTTGTGGAAGTTAGAAGTTTCAAAGTTCTTAGGCTTGAATCCATTGAGAATTGGTGATTTCTGTGTTGTTGGATGTGTTTTTATGATTGGAATAAGTTCATATGATATTTTAGGATGGGTTTACACTTCTTTTGAGGTCCCGGGGACCTCGGAGTGATTTCGGATGACTAATGGGAACTTTTGAAGTTGGAAAATTTCATAATCGACGAAGTTATAAATTAGTGCGCACAAGACCTCACTTTAAACGATCATATCTCCAGTTATACAAATATTTGAGTGATGAACAACCTATCAAATTAAAGATTTCTTAGTCTAGTTTCCAACGCTTCAAACCGTTTGTCATTTGGACATTCCTACACAAAGTTATGATCAAATTACCAAAGGCTGGAATATGTGAACCTGTGTCAAATCTGCGACCGCAAAACCTGTCGCATTTAGCACTCTGCGGTCGCATTTCTGTCGCAGATTGGGCCAGTGTAGCCCAGTTTTGGGTGTCGATTCTGCGGTGCATTCTGCGGACCGCATGTTCATTCTGCGGTCCGTTCTGCTACAGCAGACCCGACTTCGGAGTGTTAACTTTCCACTTTTTATAACCCGACCCCATTTCAATATATATGCTTTGGGGTTCATTTTGGGGTGATTTTCTGAGCATTTTAGAGAGAGGTGAGAGCATTTTAGAGAGAGAATGGGGAACTCACCATTTAAATCATCCAATCTTGCATCAATCTTCAAGAATCAAAGAACCCAATCACAAGTTCTTCATCAAAGAGGTAAGGTTCTATACCCTAGTCTTCAATCTCGTTTTTGGGTGATTGTTGAGTAAGAATTCATGTGAAAACTATAGATAAGTCACTTGTGGTAATTGTTAGACAATAATATGGGATTATCATCAAATATCCTAACTAGATTACTCATTTTGGGGTGAAATCTGAAGGTTTGAGTCTAGGGATTTGAAAATAAGAATTTATGATTTGGAGGCCGAATTGTTGTCGGATTTTGGTAAAATTTATATGGTTGGACTCGTGGTTGAATGGGTTGTCGAATTTTGTGAGTTTCGTCAAATTCCGAAGCGTGGGCACAGGGGCCGAGTTTGAGCAATTTCGGGATTTTGATGTTAAATTGGATATTTTCGAGTGGACTTTGCTCCATTAGCATATTTTAATGATTATGTACTGATTGTGGCTAGATTTGGAGCATTCAGAGGTCGATTCGTGCGGGCGAGGCATCGCGGGCTAGAGACTTTGCCGGTTCGAGGTAAGTAATACTTGTAAATGATATCCTGAGGGTTTGAAACCCCGGATTTGAACATCATAGTGCTGTATTGAGGTAACTTGCACGCCGAATATGAGCGTGGGGTAGAGCACCATTGGGGATTGTGACTTGGTCTATCCCGGTTGTTGATTTTTACTGTGTGTTTGACTGAAACTACTTGTTATCATCATAATTTGGGTTGATTGCCATGTTTGGGCTTCGTGCCAACTATGTGAATCCTTCGAGGATTGATATTACTGTTTTAACATATCTTGCATATCATTTGGTTTCAATCCAAGGTTTTAAATACTGTTTTGCAAATTCAGCCATACTTCGAAGATTTGAAAACTCAAATTATATTTTAAATGATATTTAGGGCTGAGAACTACTTTTTTATAAATACCCAAAGGGCTTATGATGATTTTCTGGACTGAGCATGGATCAGGCTGCGCGCCGCAGCAGTATTATATTGATTATGGGTGGATCGGGCTGCGCGCCGTCGCAGTGTTACATTGATATTGAGGCTGAGTGCCTGGATGATTATACTGATATTTATATGAGGCTGAGAGCCTAGATGTGATGCCACGAGATGGCTTGTTATTGCGCTTAGGCTATAGGAGCCCCTCCGGAGTTTGTACACAGCCCCAGTGAGCGCCGTCGACGATAAATAAATGGAGCGGGCTGCACGCCGCAGCGGGTACTAGAGTATACCGTCAAATGAATTGCATTGCTCTCATGCATTTGTTCTTATTTTGTAATGTTGTCATAACATTCATCACTCATATCATTGGCATCCAGCTATTTCTTGCACTGTTACCAGATACCCTGGTGTTATTTGTTAATGGAGTGTTGTGTGCCCGAGAGGCTGATGTTGTACTTTGTGAGTTGGGAGTGAGCCCAAGAGGCTGATGTTGTACTTTGTGAGTTGGGAGTGAGCTCGCGGGGCTGATACTGTACTGAGAGGTTGATATTGAGCCCGAGGGGCAAATTTCTGATTATTTCATACTTGTTAAAATTATTTTCGCAACTGTTTAGGAATATTTTCAAAAGAGGTTTTCACTGAGCCTAGATGTTTTCCAAAGGATTTCACGGTTTTACTGTTTTTCTCAAAAAGGGTTGTACTGTTCTATATAGTATGATGGAGTGCCTTACGCGATTTCTTGCTTTCAGCTATTATTTACTTTTATTACTCACTGAGTTGGAGTACTCACTTTACTCCCTGCACCTCGTGTGCAGATGCAGGTACTTGACCACCCGGTAGCGGGTTTTGAGTTGTTTGAATATTTGTTCTCATGGCTGAGTCAGGTGACTGCTAGCGTCCGCGACACCAGATCTTCTTCCTTATTTTATGTTGTTCCTGTTACTTTCAGACTTTGTTCCTATTTCCGAACTTGTAGTACTTTAGTGAACTCTGTAGTAACTCATGACTAGTGACACCCCAATGTCGGGCTGTGACAGGATGGTTCCCTATTGTTATCGTTGTTTTTCGAGCTTTTGATTATGCTAATCATGTTTTAATTTTATAAATGTTAAATAACTGTTAAAAGGAAGCGTTTGTTTTGTTGGCCGGCCTTGTCTTCACGAGAGGCGCCATCACGACCGGGTTTGGGATTTGGGTCGTGACAAGTTGGTATCAGAGCCTAGGTTACTAGGTCTCACGAGTCATGAGCAGGTTTAGTAGAGTCTCACGGATCGGTACGGAGACGTCTGTATTTATCCTCGAGAGTCAGCAGAACCTTTAGGAAAAACTTCATATTCTTGAATTCTTATCGTGCGTCCTTGATTCAGCTTGATATGTAACTCTTGAAATTCCTTTCACGCGTTCGCATGCGTGCATGATCACTCAATATTAGATATGCCTTGATGGCTTGTAATTCCCCGATCAAGGGGCAAGATGTAATCTCCGTGAGTTTGATGTTGGGCTAGTTTGGAGGACTTGAGGCCGGATCTTTGCCTTTGTCTTGGTAGTGACGAAGAAGTCTGCTGGATAATAGATGAACTGTTAAGTGTTCGATTCCTATTGTGATTCGATGTGTGGCCCGAGTTATGGGCGCGTGAAGAATATTTTTCGTATTCCTAGTTGGGAAGTATAGTACATTACGTGTGGCGGTATGAGTTCAGACTCAGGAAGACTTAATGGTTGTGTTATGTGTATGGCAGTGGAAGGTATATAAAAATATTAACTAAGTGTAAAGCTAGTGGGTAATTGGCTTATGAGGGGAAATCTATTTGTCATACTAGTTAGATAAGTCTGGGAGCTGAGATCGCTTCTATAAATTTATTATGACGAAATCGTTGAGTCGAGAAAATATTAAGGAAAGAAAATATTCTTACTTGGTTTAATAGACCAAATAATGGAGGGTTGAAAGGTATTTCCTATGTGTTATGATTCAAATAGGTGCAACGCATGTCCATGTATCAATTTTGATAGTATAATACATGTAGTATTGAGATATATGTAATTGATATGCATTGTGATGCTTTGTCAAGTTGTGGATGTATTGTTAGGATGGTTTTGGTGATTCTCTGGCAGGTGGGTAGGCCCAATTACAAAGGAGACTCTGTGAAATTTTTGAAAAATTTGGGACTTAGTAAAAATTTGGTCGCCTAGAGGGTGGGCTTAACTGTTATGTGAGTGAATGCAAGAACTTCAGAAGAGTTAAAAATTCCAGATGATTTGTGTTTCCACAAGCTTATAAAGGAGCAAGTTCAATCTTACTATGGTATTAAGGCAACAATGGAGTATATGCGTTATGATTTATTGAGTGCGTTTTGATCTATGGATTTGAGCCAAGTTGGGGAGTTTGATATTGATTAAGTTTATTGTATGGTTATATGCTATGTCGATTCCAATTTGAGGCATGCTGGCGAATCAGTTCTGGTTGTGAAAATTAGGCCGAGAATGGAACGAGTGAAGGAAAATTTTGACAAGGATGTCATGAGCTCGGATGAGCAGGAAAGAAGTTTTGATGTTTAAGGTGAGTTGGTTTTGTCTTCAACGTCACTTGAGATCGGTATTTCGCAGTAAGGGCTTTGTGCCCTGGTTAATGATTCTTAATCGCTTTTCAGCGTTAATGCGACCGGTGGTTTGGAGGTATGCTCCAGATATTGTTGTGGTATGTTGTGGGAGTGTGTCCCACGGGAAAATTATATAAGTATGGCATGTAGTCACTTGATTGATTAAAGATGTAAACCAAGTATGAAGGTTATGATGGTATCGTTAAATTGAGGGATTCATGCCTGGAGGGAACTTGGCCTATTGGGTTGTGAACTAGGGAGGATTACTCCGATTATGATGGTTGTTCTTGTGTGTTGTGAAAAAAAAGAGTTATTATGGACCCTTGAAAGGTTGTCAAACTAGTTCATTGTGTCAGAATCAGCTTGAAGTCGGTGGATGGACTTAATGTGAATAATGGATCTATATCAGGCCATATGTGTGCATTTGTGTAACGCGGTCCTCATGGAAGAGTAGTTAGGTTGATGCTTCATTGTCAGATATCTCGCGTAGTGATTCATTGCACCGTGTGAGTTGTGATACAGCTTGAGAAATTGCTTACATATTGAGAATCCGCGTAGGAATGATGTTATATGAGCAACTTGGCTCTTGAAATTCAGATTGTATATTGCACCTTAGTTGCGCTTGAGTTTTGTAGTTTATAACGCTAAACATCCCTCAGGGATGATATTATGCACTTAGCATGCTTATGACCGATATTCAGTATTTGATTATAATGAGCAGATTTGGCTCGATGTGTATCTCCTTATGTGGGATCTATGTGTGGATCGGGTGGCACACCGCCATGGGTATGTTATCTGGATCGGGTTGCACGCCGCAACAGTGTGAAATTGAGTATAGTTTTATATATGCTATCTTTGTATGCCTTGCTTCCTATTTTCCAAGGAAAGTCTGTATTGGTGCGTAGGATTTGGTAATTCCTTCCAGAGCTCGTTTTCTTTTGTATTGTGTTCGAATTGGTAGCCTATTGGCTCACTGGGGCATCATATGCGACTTTTAATTATGTCTAAAGTGGCTTATTGCCCGAGCAATTTGTATTGGGTGAGACGAGATCATTGAATTCGAGATCAGTGCAATCTGAGTATAAGAAGTAAAGTAAAGAGCTAAGGCCATTGTTTAGTTCTGAATAAGGTGATAGTTCTTACCAAGAATATAGAACTAATGAATTGTTGGTTCGACAGTGGTTAAGAATGTATACATATCTCATCCATCATGTCAGTATTATAAGAATTTGCACAAGGCATGTGTATGTCATGCAGAGCATGGGATGTATAGTGATTCCTTCTAAGCGATTAGATAAGAGAGCTTTAGATGATTAGGGAAGATGGTATTGCTAAGTGGAAGTGATTTGATGAGAGTATGTGTCTCAGAAAAAGGTAATGTGATTAAACTGATTATATTTCAGTAGTATTGCGACATGTTCTTATTGGGTCCACTGGTGGTGTTCGAGTTTGTTCGGTAGCACAGGTAAATATTGAGTATCTGTCATGGAATGAAGGAGTATCAAATGTGTGCGTGTATTGCACGGTGGAAACTGGGATCAAGTATATTGATTTGTATGTTATATGGAGTTCTGATGTACAGGCTATGTTGTGGTGGTGGATCTTTATTCGCTGGTATGTTATATTTTGGATGTGATGTTGGAATTCAGACTGGTTGTCTTAGTGTTGGGTGATTTTGAACTATTACATTAAGTGGTAAAGTGTGTTAGTATATGTTTTAGCAGAATGATTTATATTTCAAAGAACCAACGGATAACTGGGAAGGAGTGCCTTCTTAATTGGGAATTTGTGGTGGATGTCAGTGCAGAGGTTGCTATTATTGATCCCGTTTCGGTATTGAGGGACTTTTCAGATGCATTTCTTATTGGTGTTCGTATTATGCAAGTTGTGGCTTAGGCCGTATTGATTGTTTCATGTCACCAGGATGGTATGTTTGGTCAAGGGAGATCGTGGGGATCACTAATGAATATAAACAGATTTGATTTCAGCATGTTGAAGGGTAAATATCGAGGTTCGGTTCAAAAATTTGTTATGGTAATTGCCAGGGGAGAAATAGCCTCATGAATGGTTGATCTGAGAAATAGTTATGGTTTATTGTGTGTTCCATTTATCATCGGTAGTATATGAAAAGAGTTGGAATGAAACTTTATCTAACAAGAGGTTTTCTATCGATATTTGGTTGTCGTGGGCAGCTGTTGTGAATGGAAGTTATCACTGTATATGTTGAGTTATGTGGTATGTCATATGATTGCAGCCGAGGTTGTAGGTATGGGTTATTACAGTTGGTTCGGGTTTATTCTGAATAAAGATGTGAGGTTCTGATCTTGTGTAAGATTTCGAAAAGTGAAATGTGGTTCTATGGTTTATGGACTAGATGGATTGCAAAATTTCAGCTATGTTATGTTGTCAGTCCTAGGCTAGATAGGGTGATGTGGGATCATTCCCAGGTGTATGCATGGTAAAGTTATTCAGCTATTAGTGAATTTCTAGAACAACTCTGGATCCGCTCGAGGACGAGCGTTTGTTTAAGTTGGGGAGGATGTGACGACTCGACCCGTCGTCACGTGAGTTATCGCCCCATTTCCCCTATCTTAAGTTTCTCTATGTTTCATTATCAATATTTGAGGTGATCGAGTCGATTTGGATTGGTTTTAGTAGGAAATGAGACACTTAGCCTCTTTAAGGAAAGGTTAGTTTGGAAAAAGTCAACCGAAAAATGACTTGTGAGTTAGAAGGCTCGAAATTGATTTTCGATGACTTGGTTAGTTTCGGGGGATGATTTAAGGTTTAGAAGAGCATTCGGAAGTAAATTTGGAGGTTCGATGTAGAAATTAGCCTATTTTGGCGAAGTTAGGATTTTTAGAGAAATCCGGTTGGTATGCGAGATTTTGATCCGAGGACCAGAATGGAATTCCGAGAGTTTCTACAGCTTCTTTATGCCATTTTTGACTTGTCTGCAAAATTTGAGGTCATTCGGACTAGTTTTGATGTGTTTCGGCATCGGTTTTGGAAGTTAGAAGTTTCAAAGTTCTTAGGCTTGAATCCATTGAGAATTGGTGATTTTTGTGTTGTTGGATGTGTTTTTATGATTGTAACAAGTTCATATGACATTTTAGGATGGTTTTACACTTTTGGTTGAGGTCCCAGGGACCTCGGGATGATTTCGGGTGGCTAACGGGAACTTTTGAAGTTGGAAAATTTCATAATCGATGAAGTTGTAAATTAGTGCGCACAAGACCTCACTTTAAAAGATCATATCTCCAGTTATACAAGGATTTGGGTGATTAATAACCTATCAAATTAAATATATCTAAGTCTAGTTTCGAATGCTTCAAACCGTTTGTCATTTGGACATTCCTACACAAAGTTATGATCAAATTACCAAAGGCTGGAATATTTGAACCTGTGTCAAATCTGCGACCGCAAAACCTGTCGCATTTAGCAATCTGCGGTCGCATTTCTGTCGCAGATTGGGCCAGTGTAGCCCAGTTTTGGGTGTCGATTCTGCGGACTGCATGTTCATTCTGCGGTACGTTCTGCTACAGCAGACCCGACTTCAGAGTGTTAACTTTCCACTTTTTATAACCCGACCCCATTACAATATATATGCTTTGGGATTCATTTTGGGGTGATTTTCTGAGCACTTTAGAGAGAG
>MU743933.1:11895-30364 GCA_026770625.1 Nicotiana glauca | reverse complement strand
TTATCATCATAATTTGGGTTGATTGCCATGTTTGGGCTTCGTGCCAACTATGTGAATCCTTCGAGGATTGATATTACTGTTTTAGAATATCTTGCATATCATTTGGTTTCAGTCAAAGGTTTTAAATACTGTTTTGCAAATTCAGCCATACTTCGAAGTTTTGAAAACTCAAATTATATTTTAAATGATATTTAGGGCTGAGAACTACTTTTTTATAAATACCCAAGGGGCTTATGATGATTTTTTGGACTGAGCATGGATCAGGCTGCGTGCCGCAGTAGTATTATATTGATTATGGGTGGATCGGGCTGCGCGCCACAGCAGTGTTACATTGATATTGAGGCTAAGTGCCTGGATGATTATACTGATATTTATATGAGGCTGAGAGCCTAGATGTGATGCCACGAGATGACTTGTTATTGCGCTTAGGCTATAGGAGCCCCTCCGGAGTTTGTACACAGCCCCAGTGAGCGCCGTTGACGATAAATAAATGGAGCGGGCTGCACGCCGCAGTGAGTACTAGAGTGTACCGTCATATGCATTGAATTGCACTCATGCATTTGTTCTTATTTTGTAATGTTGTCATGACATTCATCACTCATATCATTGGCATCCAGCTATTTCTTGCACTGTTACCAGATACCCTGGTGTTATTTGTTAATGGAGTGCTCTGCCCGAGAGGCTGATGTTGTACTTTGTGAATTGGGAGTGAGCCCAAGAGGCTGATGTTGTACTTTGTAAGTTGGGAGTGAGCTCGCGGGGCTGATACTGTACTGAGAGGTTGATATTGAGCCCGAGGGGCAAATTTCTGATTATTTTCTACTTGTTGAAATTATTTTCGCAACTGTTGAAAAGGAATATTTTCAAAAGAGGTTTTCACTGAGCCTAGATGTTTTCCAAAGGATTTCACGATTTTACTGTTCTTCTCAAAAAGGGTTGTACTGTTCTACATAGCATGATGGAGTGCCTTACGTGATTTCTTGCTTTCAGCTATTATTTACTTTTATTACTCACTGAGTTGGAGTACTCACTTTACTCCCTACACCTTGTGTGCAGATGCAGGTACTTGACCACCCGGTAGCGGGTTTTGAGCTGTTTGAAGATTTGTTCTCATGGCTGAGTCAGGTGACCACTAGTGTCCACGGCACCAGATCTTCTTCCTTATTTTATGTTGTTCCTGTTACTTTCAGACTTTGTTCCTATTTCCGAACTTGTATTACTTTAGTGAACTCTGTAGTAACTCATGACTAGTGACACCCCGATGTCGGGCTGTGACGGGATGGTTCCCTGTTGTTATCGTTGTTTTTCGCGCTTTTGATTATGCTAATCATGTTTTAGTTTTATAAATGTTAAATAACTGTTAAAAGGAAGCGTTTGTTTTGTTGGCTGGCCTTGTCTTCACGAGAGGCGCCATCATGATCGGGTTTGGGATTTGGGTCGTGACAGGTCGTTACACATTCCATTTAGAATGAAATATATTTTTAAATAGATTCAACTTTTATATAAAAAGACTTAGTCTTGATTTAGAATTGGAAGACATTCCATTGTAGTAGCAAAACTCTTAATTCTTCCACATTTTTCATCTTCCATTTTTGAAGTGAAAAATATAAGGTTTGAGAAGCCATAAAAATCAAGAGAAAAATATTCTTGACAATAATAGTTCTTGTCATATAACATTAAGTTGAGATTTTGTAGTAAAATTTTAGCACAATATTTTTGTTCAATTTATTCACGGGTTTTCATTGATCAAAGAGTTGATAGCAAGGTTCGGTCTCGGTGTGGATACGCAAAGAGTCTTCGCACTATCAAAGAAAATTTTGAAACAAGACTCTCTTCACCAGGTACGTCTTTGATCCGATCTTTGACAGGTAAATAAATCTTAATCACGAAAAGTTCTGCCTAGGATTGTTATTATCTTTCGCTTCGTGTTACGAACACATATAAGAAATCTTACGGTGGTATCAGAGCCGTGGTTTATTATGTTTAAAATTTATTTATGAAATATTTTAAAGATTATATTTGAAGAGTTCAAAACCATAATACATGTGTCTTATACTATAATCAAATTGTTTGAATACATATGTATTAATATTTTTTTATCATGAATAAAATATATATATACATATAAGTAAACTATTGTGATAGTTAGTACCTTATATTTAAAAAATTTGTATTGGATACAACGAATATCTATAATAGGTTATTGGATTCTACTGTTATTTTATTTGTTATTAGTTCATGAGATGTTAATTAATAATAATATTCTAGCATAGATTATTTTTGTGATATTTGTGATATATATAAGATAAACATGTTAGAATATGTTGAATTTAGTTTTTATTTCCACGTGCTTGTTCATTGCATAATTTTGAATTATTTATTACATGTGATGTAAATTAATTTAAGAGTAAGCATATAGATAACTTGAACTGTATTCACATGCTATAAAGATTTGATCTTCTTGTTATTAAAAGTTATTTTAGTAAAAATTCCCTCTTAATAAAATTTGTGTTCTTAAATAATAAAATATAAGATATTTTACTGTAGAGCTATCCATCAAAGTAAATAATTTTACTTATTTCTTGTTTTTAAGGAGCGACCTGACTACCAGGAGACTTATAGTTTGAGAATATATTAAAATTATTTATTGCATTAGATGCATGGATTGAAAGAATTATTCAATTTTTATTTGACACCTGGACTACCGGGGTAATATAAAATTTAATAAGTTCTTTGTTATCATGATGGTTGAACTCAAATATGTCAATAGGATTGACTTGACTACCAGGGGACTATTTGATATAGAGCTATTTAAAGAAATTGTATAGGGATACAATTGGTAAGAGTACCTACATTTAATATATATATATATATATATATATATATGAGAAACGACTTGACTTCCAAGAGGCTTATACATATTTTTAAAGGATTCCTTTACTCCACAAAAAGAAATAAAGATTTCGTAAACTATATTGAGGGAAAATAGTTTAAAATAATTAGTGGAAATATTATTCAGATAAAAGTCCATGTCTTTATGATATATGCAGATATGTTCTTATATTATTGCTTTTTCTTTTCTATATTTTAGATTTCTCAATATGACAGTCATATCACTACATGGAATACTTGAGACCAATAAGTTGATAGGACCAAACTTTGATGATTGATATAGAAATTTGAGAATTGTTCTCATGCATGAAAAACTTATTGATGTGATCGATAAGCCCGCCAAAGAATTCCCAAAAGAGAATGATGATGATGGAACCAAGATTTATCAGAAATACTTGGAAGAATTTCTTACTACCAAATGCATCATTCTCGCTTCTATGAATTCTGAACTACAGAGGAAACATCAGGATATGGATCCAACTGCAATCATTGAACATCTTAAGAAGATGTTTGGTACACGAAGCAGGACAGCTAGATACCAGTTATCTAAGTCTTTATTTGGATCCAAATTGACTGGAAACTCTCCAATTGGACCCTATGTCAATCATATGATTGATCTTATTGAAGAACTTGAGAAGTTGGGATGCAAATTGGGTAAAGAGCTTTCTCAAGATTTGATATTACAATCACTCTCTGAAAGCTTTTCACAATTTGTTATTAATTTTAATATGCATAAAATGGATTGTGATCTTCATGAGATGCTTAACATGCTGATTGATTATGAGAATCAACTTGCATCTGAGAAGAAGAAAGGAACTGTCATGTTGGTTGGAAACTCTTCTAAAAAGAAGGGTAGGGGTAAAAATAAACCCAAAAAGAAACCTACTGCGCATAAGGGTGGTGTGACCAAACCCAAAGGCAATATAGGCAAAACTGCCAAACTAATGCTGAATGTTTCCATTGTAAGAAGATAGGACATTGGAAGAGAAACTGTCCGGAGTATCTTGCAACTCTAAATGATAAGAAACAAGGTAAGACTCAATTGAATTTTTTTTTCAGAGTTTCTTTAACTACTATTGATGTTTCATTGTGGGTATTAGATATTGGCAGTGGTTATAACATCTGCAATATGTTGCAGGGGTTCCAACTAAGTAGAAGGTTGAAGAAAGGAGAAGTTAATCTACAAGTTGGAAATGGTGCAAAAGTTGCGGCCATAGCTGTAGGGTCAATTTCTTTAATAATGCCTACGGGCAAAGTACTTATGTTGGATGATTGTTATTACGTTCCTAAATTTGTTTCGAACATAATTTCAGCTTCTATGTTAGATAAACATGGTTTTCACATAAATATAGGCAATGGTATTTGCTCAATTTATTATGGTGATAATTTATATGTGAATGACTATCCCCAACATGATGTTTATGTCTTACCTAATGTGAATGCTAACTCAATTATGCATGTTTCAAGTCTTAAGATAAAACGAGATGATCAAGTAAATCATACATACCTTTGGCATTATAGACTTGGTCACATTGGAGAGAAAAGAATTAACAAGTTGTACAAGGAAGGGTACCTTGACAAGTATGATTTTGAATCATATCCAACTTGTGAATCTTGTCTCAAAGGAAAAATGACCAAATCTCCATTTACTGGAAGTGGAGAAAGAGCTTCTGAATTATTGGGACTAATTCATACAGATGTTTGTGGGCCCATGAAAATTCAAGCTAGAGGTGGATATTATTACTTCATCACCTTCACTGATGATATGTCAAGATATGGATTTGTGTATCGTATAAAACACAAGTCTGAATCTTTTGAAATGTTCAAAAGGTTCTGTAGTGAAGTTGAGAAGCAGACTGGTAAAACTATCAAAATACTAAGGTTTGATAGAGGTGGAGAATATCTTAGTGAAGATTTTACGAGATATCTCAAAGAGAATGGGATTCTCTCACAGTAGACACCTCCAGGAACACCACAACATAATGGTGTGTCTGAAAGGAGAAATTGAACCTTATTAGGTATGGTGAGATCTATGATGAGGTTCACTGATCTTCCAATAAATTTATAAGGATATGCTTTGGAAGCAGCAACATACTTACTTAATAAAGTTCCCACTAAGTCAGTCTCTACAACACCATATGAGACATGGAAAGGATGTAAGCCTAACCTTAAACATATTAAAGTTTGGGGTTGTCCAGCTTATGTTAAGAGAATGCAGTCTGATAAACTTGACTCAAGATCTGATAAATGTAGGTTCATTGGATATCCCAAAGAAACAATGGGATATTATTTCTATCACCCTTCTGACCATAAAGTGTTTGTGGCCAGAGGAGCAACTTTTTTGGAAAGGAAATTTCTTTTAGAAGAAAATTATGATGGAGAAATAGAACTTAATGAAGTTCAAGAAACTAATGAATCAAAACAATATATATATTATGAGACCCAAGTTGAAGAATCTTTATTGGATGCTTTGAAGTTACCATCTTCAACGAGTGAAGTTCAAGAACAGGTTAATGAACCAGTTCCAAACCAAATTGAACAACAACCAAATCCAACACAAGGTGAATAGGTTGTACAAGTACCTCTTAGAAGGTCTACACGAGAGAGTCATGTACCAACTAGATTAACTTTATTGGTACAAGATAATGTATCAAATGAGGTTTATCATAATGATGATGACCCTAAGACCTATGAAGAGGCTATACAAAGTTTTGATTATGAGAAATGGCAAAAGGCCATGGAATCCAAAATGGAATCCATGAAGGAAAATAAAGTATGGACTTTAGTTGAATCTTCAAAGGATATAAAACCTATAGGTTGTAAATGGATTTTTAAGAAAAAGATTGGAGCAGACGGAAAGGTGGAGACCTACAAAGCCCTTCTTGTTACCAAGGGATATCAACAGAAAGAAGGAGTCGACTATGACAATTCAGATTTTGCTTGCTATAGAAGCATACTATGATTATGAAATATGGCAAATGGATGTGAAAACAGCTTTCCTTAATGGTGAGCTAGAAGAGGATGTGTACATGGCACAACCTGAAGGTTTCACATCTTCGTCTGATCATAATAAAATTTGCAAGCTACAAAGATCCATTTATGGACTAAAGCAAGCTTCTCGAAGTTGGAATATTCGCTTTAACAAGACAATTGAAAAGTTCAATTTTGTTAGATGCGAAGAAGAACCTTGTGTGTACAAAAAGGTTAGTGGGAGCACAATTATATTATTAGTATTGTATATTGATGATATATTGACCATAGGGAATGACATACCGGCTTTGCAAAGTACCAAGATTTGGCTATCTGAACAGTTCTCCATGAAAGACTTGGGAGAAACAACTTATATATTAGGAATAAAGATCAATAGAGATAGATCTAGGAAGCTGCTTGGACTTTCCCAGTCTTTGTACATTGATACCATCTTAAAGAGGTATAATATGGATAATTCCAAAAGAGGCTATCTACCGATAGGCACTGCAATTACTCTCAGTAGGGAGGATTGTCCTAAAACACCTGAAGAGAGAGAACGCATGAGTAGGATCCCATACACTAGTGTAATGGGAGCTGTCATGTATACCATGACATGTACACGTCCTGATGCGGCTTATGCACTTGGAGTGACTAGCCGTTATCAGGCAAATCCCGGAGAGGAACATTGGAAGGTGATGAAGACCATTCTTAAGTACTTAAGAAGGACTAAAGACCAATTCCTCATCTATGGAGATTCTGAGTTGAAACTTGAAGGTTATACTGATGCAAGTTTCTTCAAATAGAGATGATAGAAAAGTGGAGATTCAAAAAGTTGATGGAAAAGAAAATGCAGCAGACCCATTCACTAAAGCTCTTGGTGCAAAAGAATTTGACAAGCACAAGTGGAAATTGGGGATAAAGTATAAGAGCGATTAGCTCTAGTGCAAGTGGGATATTGTTAGGGATATAGTATATATGCCCTAGATCCAATATCATATTTGATGATTTGAATATATTTTGTGAAGGTGATTTGATATAAAATATATATGGCATATGATATTCTTTTATCATAGTTATTATTAATTATTTGATTAACTTGATACTGTCCTTGATTGAATTTTGAGATTTGACATTATGATGGAGATCATGATAATGAGAGTCAAGTTTCTTATAATTTAATCTAAATTTGTTCTTAATCGTAGGATTATTAATTTGGACATTGGTAATCTGGTAAGATCAATATTTATATGATCGTCTTTATTAGATAAAAATTAGTTGATTGTGACGACCCGGCCCGTCGTCACGTGAGTTACCGCCCCGTTTCCCCCATAATGTGTTGCTTTATGTTTCAATATCAGTATTTGGGTTGATCGGGTAGAATTGAGTTGGTTTTAGTTGAAAATAAGGCACTTAGCCTCTTAGAATGAAGCTTGTTTTGGAGAAGTCAATCGGAAGTTGACTATATAGTTAGAGGGCTTGGATGTGGATTCTGGTGTTCGGGTAGTTTCGAGGAGAGATTTGTCACTTAGGAGTGCGATCGGAATTGAATTTGGAGGTCCGGTGTAGAATTAGGCTTGAATTGGCGAAGTTTGAATTTTGGCAAATTCCGGTTGATAGGTGAGATTTTGATCCGAGGGTCAAAATGGAATTTCGAGAGTTGCAGTAGCTCCGTTAGGTGATTTTGGATATGTGTTCAAAATTTCATGTCATTCAGACATCGTTTGATTGGGTTTTTGATCGAATGTGCAATTCGAAAGTTTTTAAGAAACTTAGGCTTTGATTTCAGGAAATTTGATGATTGTGATGTGAACGATAGCATTTTAATGGTTCGAGAAAGTTTGAATAAGGTAATAGATCGAGTCTGTGCTTTTGGTTGAGGCCCCAGGGGCCTCGGGGTGATTTCGGATGGTCAATCAGATCATTTTTGGACTTAGAACATATCAGATTTTCAGCTGTTGATGTTGCAGAGATTTTTGCTCTATGCGATCGCATAGGGGGCATTGCGATCACATAGGAGGTCTTGGAAGGGGTCAGGTTTTTGCTCTAACCGATCACGTAAGAGGCTGTGCGATCGCATAGGTTTGGCAGGTAAGTCACTGCGTTCGCGTTTGTGGTGTTGCGATCGCGTAGTGTAATGGGACCTGGGGTCCCTGGTAGCACTGGCAGAACTTGGTGTGCGATCGCATAGGTATAGGAGGCTGTGCTCTGCGATCGCAGGGGCAGTCATCACAATATATGGTATATAAACCTGAAGATGATGGCAAAACCAATACTGGAGCCGTGGTCAAAGCTGTCTTGAGCTTCTGAAAGCTCTCCTCACACTTGTCCGACCATACAAATGGAGCAACCTTCTAAGTCAACTTGGTCAAGGGCGATCCAATGGATGAAAATCCCTAAACAAACCGGCGATAATAACCTGCCAACCCAAGAAAGCTATGAATCTCTGTGGCTGAGGACGGTCTAGGCCAACTCTGAACCGCCTCTATCTTCTTCGGATCAACCTGAATACCCTCGCCGGACATCACATGTCCCAAGAAAGCCACTGAACCGAGCCAAAACTCACACTTGGAGAACTTTGCATAAAGTTTCTCCTCCCTCAATCTCTGCAGTACAACTCACAAATGCTCCGCGTGCTCCTCCTGACTATGCGAGTACACCAGAATATCATCAATGAATACAATAACGAACAAATCCAAATAAGGCCAAAATACATTGTTCATCAAGTTCATGAACACTGTTAGGGCATTGGTCAGCCCGAAAGACATGACAAGAAACTCATAGTGACCATATCTAGTCCTTAAAGCAGTCTTAAGAATATCTGAATCCCTGATCTTCAATTGGTGATAGCCCGAACGAAGATCAATCTTAGAGAACACCCTCGCTCCCTGAAGCTGATCAAATAAATCATCAATGCGAGGCAAGGGATACTTGTTCTTAATTGTTACCTTGTTCAATTGCCTATAATCGATCCACATTCTCATTGTGCCATCCCTCTTCTTCACAAACAGAACCAGCACACCCCAAGGTGACACACTAGGCCGAATGAACCCCTTATCTAGGAGTTCCTGAAGCTACTCCTTCAATTCTTTCAACTCTGTTAGTGCCATACGATACGTCAGAATGAAAATGGGTTGAGTTCCCGGCACCAGGTCAATACCAAAATCAATATCCCTATCTGGTGGCATGCCCGACAGGTCTGCAGGAAATACATAGGGAAATTCCCTCACAACTGGAAGAGAATCAATACTAGGAGTCTCAGCTCCAACATCCCGCAGAAACACTAGATACGAAAGACAACCATTCCCAACCATACGTTGGGCCTTCAAGAAAGAGACCATTTTACTAGGAACATAATCAGTCACACCACAACACTCGATCCGCGGTACACCCGCCATAGTCAAAGTAATTATCTTAGCATGACACGGAGATAACCAATCCATGCCTAAAATATCATCAAAGTCCACCATTCTCAATAGCAATAGATCCACTCGGGTCTCCAGACCCCCAATAATCATAACACATGACTGGTACACACGGTCCACAACAACAGTATCGCCCACCGGGGTAGATACATGAATAAGTAAAGCAAGAAACTCCTAGGCGTACCCAAATAATGAGTAAAATATGAAGACACATAAGAATAGGTGGAACCGGGATCAAATAATACAGAGGCATCTCTGTGGCAGACTGAAACAATACCTATAATGAAAGCATCTGAAGCAATGACATTTGTCCTGCCTGGAATAGCATAGAAACGAGCCTGGCCACCGCCTGATCGACCTTCCCCTCTGGGGCGACCCTGGCTGCCTGACCTCCACCCCTAGCTGGCTGGGCGGGTGGTAAAGTAACTTCAGCAAAAATCGAGGGCTGACCCCTCTGCTGAAATTGACCATCACGAAGTCGAGGGCACTGCCTCCTCATATGCCCAAACTCTCCGAACTCATAACAACTCCCTAGTGCTGGAGATGGGGACTGAAGGGAACCCCTGGCACCAGAATGACCAGTAAAAGGACCTGCCACGGAAGAACCCTAGACTGATGGGGCACGAGATGAACTCTGAGCTGGGAGTGCACTGAGTGATGATTGGCCCTGCTGAGACCCATGATAACCACGACCTAAAGATGCCCCATGATACTCTGGACGGGCCGACTGAGCGGGCCTGAAGGAACGACCTCTACCATGCTGGAACTGGCTCCTCGAAGGAGCACCACTGAAACTGCCAGAACCTCGAGGCCTCTTGGCCTCCCTCTCCTCTCGATCCCGACGGCGAACCGTCTCAATCTCACAAGCGATATCAACCACCTCCTCGAACGTAGCACCCAATACTCTCTCTCTAGTCATCAGAATACGGAGATGGTAGTTAAGGCCATCAACAAATCTCCTGATCCTCTCACGGTCTGTCGGAACCATCCAGACGGCATGACGATCCAACTCAAAATACCTTGCCTCATATTGTGACACAGTTATATCTCCCTGCTCATCCACTCAAACTGTCTACGCAGATCCTCCCTGCGAGACTGCGGTACATACTTCTCCAAGAAGAGAGTGGAGAACTCCTGCCAAGTAAGGGGCGATGCACCAACCGACCTACGCCTCTCATACACCTCCCACCAAGTGAAGGCAACCCCGGTAAACTGAAAGGTGGTAAATACCACACCACTAGTCTCAAGAATCCCTGCTGCACAGAGCATACACTGACACTTGTCAAGAAAACCCTAGGTATCCTCACCCTCAGCACCACCGAATGACGGAATGCTGGAGTCTACCAAACCTCTCGAGACGACGCTGCTTATCATCTGGCATAATTGGTACATGAACTCCTGAGCTGGTGTAACCGGCTGGGCTGGAGATACCCTGGGTGTCTGTAATCCCTGCACTACCTGCTCAGGTGTGCGAGCAGCAGGGGTCTGATTGCCTCCCCCGGCCTATGAAGTAGCTGCTGCTGTGGTGGCTGAAACTGCCTGAGCCAGGCCAGTGCAAACTGTCAAGATCTGTGTCAAGGCCTCCTGTAGACCCGGGATCACGATGGGCAAGCTGGTGCCTGAACTGGTGCTGCTGGAGCCTGATCCGGAGCTGAGGAAGCTGGTGGATCAACAGGTGCTGCCCTCGCTACTCTGCCTCTGCCACATCCACGACCTCTAGTGGCCTCAGTGGGTGGCACTGGTGGTCGTCCACCTCATCCGGTATCTCACGTCCTCACCATCTGTGAGAGAATATGATAAAAGAAGTTTACTTCTCGGATCAACAAAGTCGCACGATAAGAATTTCAAGAATATAAAGTTTTTCCTAAAGGTTCTGCAGCCTCTCGAGGATAAGTATAGACATCTCTGTATCGATCTGCGAGACTCTACTAAACCGGATCATGACTTGCGAAACCTATGTAACCTAGGCTCTGATACTAACTTGTCACGACCTCAACCCCGGTCGTGATGGCGCCCAACACATTACTAGGCAAGCCTGACCAATTATCACCCTCAAACCATTTCCAATAAAATTCACGACCAGATAACATAGTTTATACACCAATTTAGCATAATAAAAGCCTGAAACAATAAGTTAAACATGTGAAAGTCGAAATAATACCACTACACAGCCCACCAATCCGGTGTCACAAGTCAAGAACCTCTAATACAATCCTGAACAGCCTAATATACAAATAGTCTAGGAATGCGAAAAAATAATAAAATCAGAGGAGAAATCGGGTCTGCAGACGCCATGTAGCTACCTCGATGACTCCGGTAAAAGCTGATCAGCAGGAAAGCTCTCACTCCGCCTCTGGAACACCTAGATCTGCACACAAGGTGCAGAGAGTAATGTGAGTACTCCGACCCAGTGAGTAATAAGCATAAATAATGACCGAGATTAAGAAATCACGAAAAACACAGAGTAAGCTATAATGCGACAGTTAAAACAAGTAAAATGAAAGCAATAAACCAATGAGAAACGAAATATGATAATTCTATATCAGATAAGCAGTTAAGTGACATGCAATTAAAGAAAGTCAACACATGGAACAATACTATATAGTAACCCGCTGCGGCGTGCAGCCCGATCCGTATATCTCGTCGACAAAGCTCACTGGGATGTACAGACTCCGGGGGGCCCCTTACGGCCCAAGAATAATATCAAGCCATCTCGTGACATCAAATCTAGGCCATCGGCCTCATATCAGTATCAGTATAACACTGTTGCGGCGTGCAGCCCGATCCCATAGTATCCTCACAACTGGACCTCGACCATACTCAGTCCAGAAATCACATAAGCCCCTCGGGTATTAGTAAAACAGTAGTTCTCAACCCAAAGTTTAAAACCAAGTAAAAGTGGCTGAGTTATAAAATAGTGGAAAACGGTACGACTGAGTTCAAGTAGTAAGTCAAAACAGTGAGGAAACAGTAATAAAAATCCCGGAGGGTTCAAATAGTTGGCGCGAAGCCCAAATATGGCAATCAGTCCAAGTAATGATGATAACAAATAAGCTTCAATCAAATACGCGGTAAAAACATCAATCGGGATGAACCAAGTCACAATTCCCAATAGTAAACGATCCCATGCTCATCATCAAACTTGTGTCTCACCTCAATATAGCACTCCGATATGCAAATACGGGATTTCAAACCCTCAAGACATCATTTACATTTATTACTTACCTCGAACCGGCTAAAACTCTAGCTCGCGACGCCTTTGCCTCTCAAATCGGCCTCCTCGCGCATCGAATCTGACCAAAACCAGAACGAATACGTCACAATTTGCTAAGGGAACAAAACCCAAGCAAAAACAATCAAAAAATATCAAAAATCCCAAAATTAGCAAGGCCCGAGCCCGGGGCTCACATCTCGAAACTTAAAATTTTTTACATCAACGGGTTCCTTATCTGGCCACGAGTTCATACATATCAAAAGTTCTCAAATTCGACCTCAAATGGTACTTCAAATCCCAATTCAAAAGTTCAAAATCCCAAACCCTAGTTCTTCCATTTTTAGCTTAGGTTCTATGAATTTCTAGGTTAATTTCATAATAAAATCACGTTTTAGGTTCATAAATCTTACCTTCAATCAATTCTCCTTGAATCCCTCTTCAATTTCCCTCAAAGAGCTCTCAAAATACTCATCTATGGTGGAAAAATAGCTCAAAATTGCGGATGAAATGTTTATAAACTTACTGCCCAGCTCTGCGGTTCCTTCATCGTGATCGCGGCCAAAGCCACACGATCACGAAAGGCAAAATTCCATGGCCTCAAAAACACTCTATGCGAACGCGACCATAGCACTGCGAACACGATGCTTCCTCTCTCCAAACTACGCGAACGCGGGACTCCAGTTGCGAACGCGAAGGACAATGACCCCTGACCCACAATTTCTTATACGTGAACGCGGAAAGACTTATGCAAACGCGAAGCTCAAATATCTAACCTTCTGCGATCGCGAACCCACAAACGCGAATGCGAAGAGCAAATTTTCTGCCTTCCAAATTTCTTCTACGCGATTGCGACACCACCTACGCGATCGCGAAGGCCGAAAACTCTGCAACATCAGAACAGTTTTTCTGCAACATTTCAACTTCAAAAATGGTCCGATTGACCACCCGAAACCCCCCTAGGCCCCCAGGACCTCAATCAAAAGCACCAACACATCCTAAAACCTCATTCAAACTTGTTCCAATCATAAAAACACCTCAAACAACACCAAATCCATCAATTCATATCTAATTCAAGCCTAAGTTTTCTAAAAACTTCCGAAATACGCTTTCGATAAGAAACCCAACCAAATCACGTCCGAATGACCTAAAATTTTTCACACACATCCCAAATCAAATACGAAACTACAACAACTCTCGAAATTCCATTCCGACCCCCGAATTAAAATCTCACATATCAACCGGAAATCGCCAAAATACTAACTTCGCCAATTCAAGCCTAATTCTACACCGAACCTCCAAAATCAATTCCGATCACACTCCTAAGTCATAAATCACCTCTCGAAGCTAACCGAACCATCGAAACTCGCATCCGAGCCCTCTAACTCATAAGTCAACATCCGCTTGACTTTTCCAACTTAAGCCTTCTTAAAAGAGACTAAGTGTCTCATTTCTTACCAAATCTACTCCGAACGCAAACCAATCAACTCGACCACATAAAACACCGATAACGAAGCATAAAGAAGCATAAATAGAAAAACGGAGCGGTAACTCATGAGACGACTGGCCGGGTCGTCACAGTAGCATAACCACGAAAAGCCAAGTCGCATTTTTTAAGACAAAATAAATTACTTTATTACCAAAAAAAACTTCTAAATTCTAATTTTAGAATAATTGGTTACTCTATTTGAATTAATTAATATAGATGTAGCTAATCAAATTTAACATCTAACTGTAAAGCTATTGATAAAGCCAATTAAATTTAAAATTTAACCATATAGATATAGATAAAGTCAAATAATAAAATAATTTTTAAAAACATCTATCTTATACACGAAGAGGGAGAAAATTTTAAATTGAGGTTAAGCCAAGTACCAAGCTAATAAGAAGTTAGCAATGGACAAAATTAATACCTAAGACTTAGAAAAAAGAAAATACAACTAATGAAAGTAATTGAATGAAGTTAGTTACACTCAATAGTATTTATTTGGATTGGAGGTAAAGTATTAAATAGTTTAAAGTTAAGTTAAGTTACATAATATATATATATATATATATATATATATATATATATATATATATATATATATATATATATATATATGATAATCAAATTTATGTGAAGGTATATAAATACCACTCAAAAATATTATTGATAAATTTAAATTATGCTTAAACGTTTGAGCAATGAATCAATATGAATAAACTAAATTTTGAGGAGCAAGAAATAATAATGAAAAAAGAGAGATTTTTTTTTAAAGGAGGATATTTTAAAGTATTAAGATTAAGTTAAGTGACATGCTATTAACAAGTCATTTGGCAATTTTAAGCTATGTTTTCTATGAGTGGTAAAAGCATTTAATTTAAATTCAGAAATAAATATTTCAAATAGAAAAATATCATCAAAATTTTAAGCAATAAATTTTTTATAGAGTTCGATAACTAATAGTAATACTTTATGCAAATCAACAAGAGAGTCAATAAACGAAAGTAAACAAATAAGCTTTTAGTTTATAACTCAAACATAATTTTTAATATAACTAATATAATTTTTAAATAAATTTTTATTTATTAAAATAGGATACACGCGTCTCAAACTAATAACCTTATAAATAGATTAATAAGTATTATAACCGGTTACAATGAACTGATACACATAAAAATATAATATTTTATCATCAATATATATGGCTTAAATTCTTAGTTTTTTTAAACGGCGTATACATAATGCTTGTAATAAAAATATTAAATATTAAAATAACATGCTCGAGCTTTGTGGGCGCATAAACACACGTGTTGTCACAAATTTCTATATTTTAATTTAAATTATTAAACATTAATAAACACCCAAAAGTTTTTAATAATAAATAAATAAAAACAAGCGTTCCCGTTCTTAACCCCTGGGTTTATAATTACTTAAAAGTCATAAGCTCTCTTTTCCGCCCTCAAATTCAAGTTCTCCCAGTGCTTTGCGAAACCCAGTAGGTTGAAGACTATGGCTTGCGGGTTTTGCAAACGTTTTCATCGTGAAACTACATGCAATGGTGGTGAGGACTGCATTTTCACTAACTGTTTGGACGAGGAGTTGAGAAATATGACAGATTTGAAGGAAATTTACTGAGGTATCATCTTTTCATCCTTTTACATCGTGTTATGGTATTTAACTTGAATTTGATGAAGATTTGTTCAAATTTTGAATTCTGTCGATGTTTTCTTCAATTTAGGGAAAATTATTTCTTCAATTATTTATTGTAATTTGTTAGTTTATTGGAGCTACATAACTTCTTGAACTCGTTATTGAAATTTGTTGAAACTGCATAATTTCTTGAATTCGTTATTGAAATTTGTTGATTTGTTGGAAACCTCATAATTTCTTGATATGTTGACCCTTGTTCTCGATATATTTAGTCAATATTAAAGTACGCCACTAAATCTGCCAAATAATTTCAAAATCTGTAAAAATAGATGATGGAAAAGGATAAGTTTTCCTGGGAATAGTGGAACAATAGTATTGATGGATTAGAGGCGATTGAGATCAAGGTATAACGAAAGTTTTTTCACTTAGGTGTGTCTGCGGTACCACGACATTGATTTACTCAAGGAGCACTTGATCTCCAATGTCCCACTTGCGAGTCACTCGCGGTTCCTCCAATGCAGATTAGTTGAAGCAAAATACAATCTGGTTAACAAAATTGAGGGACCAGGCGCCAGAATTCTGGAACTTGAGAGGTGAACTTCTCTGATATATTTTTTGTTTTATTTTATTCAAGTTATGCAACCCGTCGATATTGGAGCTCTAACTTTTTACCCAATTACTGTACTCTTTCGACGTACGAATCTTGCTGTTGGATTAGCATTTGATTTGATATTAGAAAGAAGTTCTATTCCTTCTTTATAACTCAATGTTGCAGAAGGCAATGTGTAAGCCATTGCTCTAAGCCCTTCTCCTTCAGTTGCAAGATTCACTTGAATCAATCCAAAACCACCTGCTTTCTGAATTAAAATCCCATTTCTTAGAGCTTCGATTTTACTAGTGTTGCAAACTACAATCTTTCCTTTAACTTTTGTACGAGCGATGGTCATTCTAGAATAGTTCTCAATATAAACAAGAGGGTAACTTTTGCCACTGATTTTCCCTGGATAAAGAGAAGAACCAATAGAAGTCTTTTTGTTTGATAAGTTGATCTCAACGGGGAAATCGCGATCAAGTGATCCAGCTCCAACTGTTGTAAACCAAGGAGCTATATTGTGAACTGAAAATGGATAAGGTCCAAGATTTCCAGCTGAAGAAGCAACAAATATGTTCCTTTTAACAGCAGCAAATGTTGCAATTGCCACTGGATTTTAATGTAAGTCCAGATATCGTACCCACAAGGACTTGTGATTAACTATCAACTAAATTAAACCAAACAATTTATCTATTCAAGTGATTCCTAAAGTATGAATATTTAACTAAAGATAATTTAGAGTAGTAAACAAAGGAAACAAAGTTGCGAATTATAGACACGAATTCAATGTGAGTGAATATTCTAGGGGTTAGCTAACAATCCCGTTGAGTTTTCCACCTAAATTTTTTAATTAATTTATCTAGTTTATTGATTGACGGGGTTAATATTGCTCGTAGCCTTCTCCCGAAGTACAACTCGCCTTTTCAAGCTAACCTAACGCCTATATTCCTATGGAATTGGGATTAACAAGAACGCATTTATAATTTCCGTATAATAACCAAGCAAGGCGATTAGGTATATTCCTATCCTAACCGCAAATCCGCTCCCCCTAAGAGTTAAGATCTTGCTCTACTCAATCTTATATGCAATCTAGAATTCCCTCTCCCGAGTTCAATCTGAGGTTCGTAGATAGTATTCAATTGGTGATCAAGCAATCAAATAATTACGCGCAAGATTGAATAAATAAACCAATATTGATAAAATAATAAGAACAATTCAAGCTTTAACTACAACGTTCATGTAGCACCCAAAACTCTAGAACTAATGAACTATAAGATTAAAGGAAGAGAAGAGAAGAAAAACTAGTTAGAGGCCTCCTCCAAGCGTGGTGTGTGTTCCCCCATGTTAATTCTCCTTCAAAATATGTTGGATCCTTCAAATTATGTTCGATCTTTCCAAAAGTGGCGTCCTCCCATGTATATATACCAAGTAGGGTTGGGCCCAAAAATTATACCTTCTCCAATGTTAAATAGGACACTTTTCCCGGGTCAGAAGCGCGACTTCGCGCGTTTCTTCGCACGTCTATTATGTCTCAGCCTTTAACTCGCGCGACTTCGCGCGTGTTTTTTCACCCTGTTCCGTTCCGAATTTGTCACGATCCCAACCCGGTCGTGATGGCGCCAAGCACACTACTAGGCAAGCCCGACCATTCATAGCAGTTTACCCAATTAACCAAATAAATAAAAACAATACTTTTCCAAGTAAAAGTTCGAAATAATGGTGTAATGCGAACAATCTGACAAATACACCGAAACAGCCCAACTAGGACCCGGTGTCACGATCACGAGCCTCTAAAGACAGTATATCATCCTACTACAAGTCTGACTAATACTGAAAAGTGCGGAATATAAAGGGAAAGATAGAAGGGAGAATCCTCGGCTGCGGACACCGTGCAGCTACCTCGAATACTCCCGGGAGGAAACTCCTAATCAACCAGACTCACTCCGCCTGATGAAAAGAACCTGGATCTGCACACATGGTGCATGGAGTAAAGTGAATACTTCTAACTCAGTGGTAATGAAAGTGAATAACAACTGAAAGTACAAAATCCCAAAAAGGAACAAATAATGCTATCTTAAGCAGTAAACCAAATAGACAGTAGAATACATGAAAATTATAGCAACAATATTCTCTTTAAAGAAATCAATTGTACAAGAATACACAAATAAGGTCAGCCATTGTTACCTGACCGGTCAGCCATTGTTACCTGACCAAAGTGTTTCAGTGTCATTGTTACCACTAGTCAG
>MU743931.1:0-12284 GCA_026770625.1 Nicotiana glauca | reverse complement strand
TGCACTATTAGGCCCAGGACCGCCAGGACCGGCCCGCCAGGACCGTTTGGCCCGTTTAACCCGCGGGCCCGGTCCGGGCCCGGTCCAGGCCCAGCCCACCATACAGCATTAGGGTTTGGTTTGGTTTAGCGATTTTCCTTGCAAATAGGTACACGCCAGATCTTTGTATTTATTTTGAGTTATATAATTGGGAATTTGTTGTTTCAACTTGTTTTAGCATGAACATGATTTACTTATTTTAATTTAGCTATTTAATCATTGGACTTGTAGTGTTACATGGAAAACTAGAGTATTTTTTAATAAAAAGAGTTTATGTTGGGCTGAGAAATAAAGAGTTTATGTTTTTAGCTCTTAAAAATCAGTTGGCTCCGTAGTTGTTGTAGTATAGTAGTGTGTGTATTAGGTTTTGAATATATGCAAATTACGGACAAATCCATAAATTTAGTTTTTGAATGCTACTGTTTTGTGGAATTCAAATTCTATCTACTTGTGTTATAGCTATATTGATTTAGGATTAGCTTTTGTTTTCTTTGATTTTATCTAACTTGAGATGTGCAGTTGGGTGGAGACCATTTAACATTTTTTTTGTGATTGAGGCGTGCCGTGTTAAATAAAATCTCAAAACGCATGGCCCTCATTTATTCAATTTTAAAATCCTTAGAATTCAGGACGTGCCATTTAGCGAATTTTCATAGCCTCCCGCAAAGTTAACAACGTGTTAGTTGCTTTAGGCGCGTTATTTAATAATTTGACATTCTTAAACTCGGGTGTGCATTTTATGTAGCCCAAATCCAAATCGTAAAATGTTGAATAAAATATATTTTAGATTGCGGGTGCATTTCATGTGATGTGATCCAAATACACGTTTTAAACAATGTTCAATTTTCCTTAAAATTAATTAAAAGCGGTAAATAATTTTAAAATTGCACTATAGGTTGAAACATGTATTAAAATCAGGAAGTAGGCTAATTATGATAGTTTAAGCGACCGTGCTAGAACCACGGAATCCGGAGGTGCCTAACACCTTCCCTCGGGTTAACAGAATTTCTGGTTCGCAGACTTCACATGGAAAGTCGTAATTTTACTCGATATGGGATTCAAAATAAACCGGTGACTTGGGATACTGTCACGACCCCAAACCCGGTCGTGATGGCGCCAACACTAATGCTAGGCAAGCCCGACCATTCACTCTCTCTCAACCGAGCATGAAGCTCAAAACCAATTAATTAAATACTTAAATCAAATATCAATACTCATAGCTGAAATACTCAAATGAAAACAATACGAAACTCTAACATAAACTGTAACTCCCAAAGACATGGGGTCATGAGTCTAGAGCCTCTAAATAATACCGAGTAGGAATCCTCAAATAAAATAAATATGTTCTAAAGTATGGAAATAATAAAGGGATAGGGGAAGAGTCGGGCCCTGCGGACGTCAAGCAGCTACCTCTACGACTCCTGAAAACTCTGGAAATAGCAACTAGCTCAACTAGGCTCCCGAAGTACCTGAATCTGCACACAAGGTGCAGGGAGTAAAGTGAGTACTTCCAACTCAGTGGTAATAGGCATGTATAATGTCTGACAGTAAGAAATCCCAAATATAGCACAATGCAAAGCTATAAACAATTTTTCTACACATTCATCAATGGAACAGCAACATGTAATGACAGGTAGAACAAGTAAATAATAATGCATGAATGCAATGCAATGCACATGACCGGTACGGCGCATAGCCCGATCTATTTAACGTCGACGACGCTCACTGGGGTGTGTATAGACTTTGGAGGGGCTCCTACAATCCAAGTACAATATAANATATATATATATATATATATATATGCATGCAAGCCACCAGACACCGTCAAAATTATCATTTAGGTTCCAATTATCAGGAATTACAGATTTAGTGTTTAAAATCTCAGAATTTTACTAATTATTACTAGACAGTGTTCATCCCAGGACTGATATCATGAAAATATGCTAATATCATGGAAACAGTGATAATAATCCCTAATGGATCCAAATAATCGGCATTTAGCCTAAATATGATCATAACAATCTAAGTAGGATGTTTATCAACCAATTTCTAACCAATAACACAGTACTAACATCACTTGGGCGGACTAAGTCATAGTCCCCGATCACAAATGACCCCGCACTCGCCATAGAGTACGAGTCTCGCCTCAATATAGCGTCACAGTGTGATATACCGGAGTTTCAAACCCTCAGGTCATCATCCACATCTATTACTCACCTCAAGCCGATCGAAACTAGCCTGCGATGCCCTTTCCTCTTGTATCGACCTCCTCGCGTGTCGAATCTAGTCAAAACCACAACGAATACATTACTATATGCTAAAGAAACATAACCCAATAAAAATTACGAAGTTGGTAAAACCCGAGCACAGAGCCCACTTCTCGAAAAAATACAAAAGTCACATCATCGGATTCCTCGTCTCGCCACGAGTCCGTACATATAAAATTCATCAAAATCGGAGTTCAAATACCCCTTCAAATTCAAAAATTAAAATCCAAAAACCAAGCCCTAACTTCTTCAGATTTCTACCCAATTTCAGAGAATTAACGGGTAAATATTCAGTTAAATGATGTTTCTAGGTCACGAGACTTACCTTCAATCACTTCCCTTCCAAATCCCCATAAAAAACTATCAAAAAGCTCCCAAGGTGGTGTAAAAATGGTGGAAAAAGTGGTGGGTTCGCGACTGAAATAACCCTGAAAACTATTCTGTCCGCCCAGTCTTTCCTCTATGCGATCGCAACACTACTAATGCGATCGCATATCATAAATCTCAAACCTCCCAAAAATTCCTTCTACGCAATCGCAGAACACCCCTTGCGATCGCAGAGCACTCCTTTCCTCTTCTACGTGACCGCACTGACCAAACTCCCAGACCTATGCGATCGTAGAGCCCTTTACGCGATCGCATAGTGCAAAAAATCTGAGCTCCCTCCAATTCTTCTATGCGATCGCAGCCCTGTGCTCGCGATCGCGATCGCGAAGAGCTAATTTGCTCTGCAAATTTCTGCTGCATTTTTCAACTTCAAAATTCCCGTTAGCCATCCGAAATCACCCAGAGGCCCTCGGGACCTCAACCAAAAGCACCAACATACTGCAAAAACATCATACAAACTTGTTCCAATCACCAAAACACGTCAAACAATACAAAAATCATCAAATTACCACGGATTCAAGCCTAAGTTAAACTAAAACTTCCGAAATGCGCATTCAATCAAAAAACCGACCAAACAACGTCCGAATGACCTAAAAATTTGCAGACATATCCAAAATCACCTAACGAAGCTACTGCAACTCTCGGAACTCCATTCCAACCCTCGGATCAAAATCTCACCTATCAACCAGAATTCGCCAAAATCCAACCTTAGCCAATTCAAGCCTATTTCTACACCGGACCTCCAAATTCAATTCCGATTATTTTCCTTAGTCATAAATCATCCCCTGAAACTAGTCGAATCATCGAAAATCCATTCCGAGCCTTCTAACTCATAAGTCAATATTCGGTTGACTTTTCCAAACTAACTTTCTCATAAAGAGACTTATTGTCTCATTTCTAACCGAACTCTATCTGAATTACTTCAAATTCTTCAAACACATATAATGAAACATAAAGAAGCATAAAAATGGGAAAACGGGGCGGTAACTCCCGTAACGACGATGAACACCGGCGGGACCATTCAAGAAACAAAGTTCTATATGATTGAAGGGATATGATATATAATTCTCTATTAGGAAGGACATGGATTAACAACATGAAGGAAATACCCTTGACACTACACTAGGCATTAAAGTTACCCACTCTGGGAGGGATCAAGACAGTTTATGGAGAACAACCGACAACAACAAAAATGTTCGCGGTCGATGAGGTAACCTGATTTTTGCCCTCTCGGCATCAAAGAACCCTGAGTCGGCTAGGAAGGAAAAAATTAAATAGAAACCACCGACACTGGCCCCAACCAAACCGGAGAAGCAATATGCAAGCGAGGATGATGATTATGGAGTTCCTTGGTCATTCGTAGCCCCTGATGATTCTGATGCCACCAAGTTGACGGTCGAGGAGCTGGAGTTAGTCGTATTGATCGAACACTTGTCCGATCAGAAGGCATACATGGGCACATGGTTGAGTCTGTAGCTCAGGAAAAAACCCATTAAATTGCTTATAGCTAACGTAGATTGTTTTGCTTGGTCCCATTTATATATGACAGGATACTACCAGAAGTAACCATTCATAAGATAAGCTTGGACCCAAAGTTCCACCTGGTTAAACAGAAAATGAGGCGTCAGTGCGAAGTCAAGCATGCGTTCATCAAAGAAGAGGTATCCAAACTCCTAAAAATAGGTTCCATTCAGGAAGTACAGTACCCAGATTGGTTGGATAACATAGTAGTAGTGCCTAAAAAAGAAAATTTATTAAGAATGTGTGTAGATTACAAAGACTTGAACAAGGCGTGCCCCAAAGATTTTTGTATTGTTTGACGTGTTTTGGTGATTGGAACAAGTTTGTATGATGTTTTTGCAGTATGTTGGTGATTTTGGTTGAGGTCCCGAGGGCCTCGGGGTGATTTTGGATGCCCAACAGAGAGTTTTGAGTTGAAAGTTGCAGCAGAAATTGCAGAGCAGCGATTTCCTCTTTGTGATCGTGTGGGCTCGTCTGCGATCGCGTAGGTCTGGCTGGTCGTTCAGTGCGATCGCGTAGAGTGGGAGTTTGGTTCCCTACGATCACATAATGATTCCTGCGATCGCGTAAGGTAAAATTGAAGGACTGGATTTTTGTTCTCTGCGATTGCATAGTGATTCCTGCGATCGCGTAAGGTAATAACTAGGCGACAGAAGGGTTTTTAATATCATTTCAGTCGCGAACCCCTTCATATTTTCCTCCATATTTGCACACCTTGAGAGCTAATTGATAGAATTTGAAGAGGATTTCATCGGGAAGTGATTGGAGGTAAGTCTCGGGGTCTTAATACATCATTTTATCAAAGAATCTTCCATTAATTCTCTGAATTTGAGTATAAATTGAGGAAGTTAGGGCTTGGATTTTGCTATGTAAAGGTTGGGGTTTGGTGGCCTATTTGAACTTCGATTTTGATAAATTTTATATGTGCGGACTCGTGACGAGACGAGGATTCCGAAAATATGAATTTCGTAATTTTTTGAGAAGCGGGCCCGGGGCTCGAATTTTGGCAACTTCGTGTTTTTGGGTGTTTTTCGAGTTATTTCGATTGGGTTATATTCCATTAGCCTATTTTGATGTATTCTTATTGGTTTTGGTCAGATTTGGCACTCGAGGAGGTCGATTTGCGAGGGAAGCACAAGGCAAGCTAGGATTGTGGGCCGGTTCGAGGTGAGTGGTAGTCATGAATGATATACTGAGGGTTTGAAACCTCGTATTTGCACTATACGGTGCTATGTTGAGATGAAACACATGTCGTGTAATGAGCGTGGTGATATTACTGCTGGGGATTTGGACTTGGTCCTTCCCGATTGATGGCTTACTGTACTTCTTGACTGAGACTGAGTTTATATCTGTATACTTTGGGCTAGTTGCCATGTTTGGGGCCTTGTGCCGATCTGTAGAACCCTTAGGGGAGCCTGTTAAGCTAATTGACCACACTTTACCTGTTGAACACATACTCTCAGTTGTATCCTTAACTGTAAAACATAATATGAACTGGTATTAGCAAATTGCACTCTAAATGAGCAATACCTAGGGTTGAATACCCTGTCTTAGCTTGGGGGGGGGGGGAGGACAAGTCTATATTGACTGAGAGGGGTCAAAGACCCCATAGTCAGGGTATTTGATATATACCGGATTGGGATGCACGCCACAGTAGTATATATATAGAGATCGGAATGCATGTCGCAGTGATATATATATGGATCAGACTGCACGCCGCAGTGATATATATATGTATCGGACTGCACGCCGCAGTGATATATTATGTGGATCGGCCTGCATGCCGCAGTATTATAGCGTTTGGGCTGAAGGAGCCCCTCCGGAGTCTGCACACGCCCCCAGTGAGCACAGTTACTATTATATCGGATCGGGCTGCACGCCGCAACATTATATACATACACATGTATTGGATCGGGCTGCACGCCGCAATACTATATATGCTATATTGGATCGGGTTGCACGCCGCAGCAGTATTAGTAAGGATCGGGCTGTGTGCCGCAACATTGTTGGGTAAATGTGAGACAGTAGTAGACTGATACTGGACTTTCCTCCTTAGAGATGTTCTTACCTGTACTGTGATTTTTAGAACTGTTTAGTGTTCTTACAGGTTTTCTTACTTCCAGTTATTATTTATTGTTTTACTCACTGAGTTGGAAGTGCTCACTCTACTCCCTGCACCTTGTGTGCAGATACAGGGATTCATGAAGGTAGTTGAGCTATATTAGTGTTGCTTTAGCTTCTGCGGAGTCATCGAGGTAGCTGCCGGCGTCCGCAGGACCCGATCTCTCCTTTCATTATCTTTTGTTTTCCTGCCTAGCCTCACTTGTATAGGGTATTACTCGGATGTTTAGAGGCTCAGACTTGTGACACCAGATCTTGTTGGGCTGTTATTTTAGTTATTTGTTTTCCGCACTCGTCTTATCATTGTCACACCTCCTTTTACGTGTTACATCCGGCGAAGGATATAATAAGGAGTTTTTCCAATTAAAGGGCAGTCAGAATGGGATCAGTTATTATTTATTTAGAGCCGCCACTTAGGAAATTAATGGTGTCCCAAGTCACCGATTAGATCCCGAACTGAGGAAAATATGACTCTGTTTAACAGTCTGCGCATTAGAAATCCGGATAAGAAATTCTGTTAATCCGGGATAAGGTATTAGGCATTTCCGGATTCCGTGGTTCTAGCACGGTCGCTCAACAGTTGTATTTGCTTTTATCAGATTTTTATATATTCCAATTATGTGCATTATTAATATTCCATTTTATCAATTTTAAGAAATTGCAACGTTGTGAAAATGTATTTTTTGAACCACACCGTACCAGTACGCCTGTGGCTTTAAATACATTTCGACTTCGTTGAGAATAAGATTTGGGTCACATAAATGTGCACCCATGTATGTTAAAATCGTGCCTAAAATATTTACATCTTATTACTTTGGGAAAGACCGCAAAATTCGCTAAGCGGACCTTCCAAATCTAAAGGTTTTATAACAATTAATTGAGGGCCCCGTGCATTTTGTTCTCTAACGAGGCTCGTCCCATTTATTTTTAAAAGTTAACCTAGATCGTGCTAAGTTTTTCTATCATTGTTCTTCCCTTAACTGAAATAAGTATCAGTGTAGTTTTATAACAATTATTATTGTCATTTGCTCATATCTAGGCCATTATACATTATTGGGCCTGGAATTTGGACTAATTCAATAGAAGTGCACAAGTAGGCACTGGGCTAATTAAAGCCCAATCTATAATTACAATTTTCGGTCTCTTAAGCTCAAAAATTTCCATGGTTAAGTCCAATTTCATCCGCCTGGGCTTATCAAAATTATCAGCTAGGTTTGAAACTAATTGAATCATTTTTATTAGGTAAAACTATATGAATATTACTACTTCAATATCAGCTTTCAACTAAAATGTAACTCCAATTTTATTCATCTATCAATGTTTAAATTGTATCAGTCAAATTGTATAGATATATATGTATTCATTCAAATTCAGGTCTATTTGGTTTTATTTGTTACTTCGAAATGGCGAAACTAATTATACAGTTAATCGTATTTTTTGGCTAAATCCTGATCCATCATTCATACTGTGTTCATATTTCATATCTAACACTTCATAATTAATACGAAATTTAAACAGATTCAATACCTCAACATTATGAGTCAAATGTATCTGATTATTTCATTATTTATTGACAGTCACTAGTCCAGAAACTTTAAACAACGAAAATATTCTAAGGTTTCATATTCACTTCTTAATTTCAGAAAAATAAAATGAAGCTTGACAGTATTTAAATTGATTTCGACCAGTTTTGAACCTACAAATCTAGGTGATCATTTTAAAACTAGTCTATTCTATATTTTCCTATATTAACTTCTAAACTAACGTTTCTACAGAATTACTAATTTCAGATCATAGTTCAAACAGTCTAAATCCAAATTATACAACAGATTCCTAGTGAATTACACAATTTCTAAGTATTCTACAGCTACAAGTAAAACAGAATTTTAAAATATAGAAGAAAAAACTAATGTGCATTCATTTCTTCAGAACTTCGATTACATCCTTAAAGATCAGGAGGGTACCTGGTCAAATTGAAATGAAACTCAATGAGTTCTAAAGTGATGAGGAAGAAGAAGATCAGCAAAGTGCAGGAATCCAAGCAAATAACCAGCAATAACACCACAATATCACAGCAACAGGATCAAAGTCACGATTAAAACCCAACAGCTTCAACCAAACAGTGCAGAACAGTAGCCGAAAATACCAGGACTCAAGAGTTCTCTACTCGAATTTGCAAATAAACCAATGAAACAGTAATTGAAAACAATTTCTATGTATTTTTCAGACTTATTCAATTTCTGAACCTTCTTTTCACTTTCAAATTTTTCTGAATTTTTACTTTCCAAAAATTCTCAACCCCCAAATGGTGGTCTAAGAAGGCCTATTTATAGAATAAAAATGGGAGGGAAATTTGAATTAAATATTCATATTTCCACCCCTATTCTTTTATTTGTTTTCAGTTTGGTATGCACAAATTAGCCGTAAATACACTTGAATCCTTGCTAGAAGGTTCTAGTGTATTCTACATTATTCTTTTTAAGCCTAAATGTCTTTATTACCCTCACTTGCTAGTGATTTCTACCTATTTAACCTTTTATTGTACCTAGAATACCCTTTATTATTTAATTAATCACATAAAAACCAAGCATACTTGTCTTTAATACCCTTATCCTTTTCAAATTATTTCCAGAATACCCTTTATCTTTTCCCCTTCTACCCCTGTCTTTTATTCTTATTTACCCGACCAGCCTCTATGTTAATCAGACTTTGAAATCAGAATTGTATTTAACACATAGCCTCATTTAAGTAAGTTTTTTCATTATAGCCATTTTTAAGCAACCCAGTAATAACACTTTGCAGACATAACCCTATTTATGACCTAGTAACTAATCAGAAATCCAGAAAAGGTCAAAGAGTAAAAATTACATTGTAATAACGACCAGTTTTAATCATCTTACAGATATAGCCAAATAGTGATTAAACATTCGATTAACAGGACTCATAGGACAAATTGGATATAGGTTGAATCCATTAACAGAATCGTTCAATCAGAATTAAATCTATTCAAGTAAGAAATTTAAACGGATATAAAACATGCAATTTTGACTAATGACTCAAATCAGAAATCAAAACATATAAACACATGGTCAGGTTTTCATGGTTGAACAGAGATATTTGAGCATGTAACATACTTTATATTATACTCATGGGTTCAGAAACAGAAGGGGTAGAAGAAGTTGAGAAACAGAAGCACAAGTAGAGAAAATAGGTTTTGGGTACTTAGCTTTCGTGTGTTATCTTTTATTTCTTTCTATTTTTCTTCTTTTTCTTCGTTTTTCTTTTCTTGATTTTTCCGGCATCAGAGTTCAGGATCTATTTTCTTGACTGTTCTTGATTCTCTGGCAGTCTTATCGAGTCTTTTGTGCCAAGACTCTTGAGAATAGGAGTATGGGTTCATGAGGACGGTTTTCTGGGCTGAGAGTGTTTGCTGGAATAGAGTTCCAGCGACACACTTTTCAATATTCGAGAGGTTTGAGGCTTATTAGAGGGATTCCACTCAGTGGAGGTTGAAGAGGGTCATGAGACGATCTTGGGGTGTTAATGGTAAATACTGGTTCAAAAGTGTGGTCGCCGGCTAGGGTTTCGTTGAACTAATTTTCTAGATTTGAGACGATAGGGTGGTTTTTGGTCAGGGTTATGGTTATGGGTGAAAGAAGAAGAGAAAAGGGTTCAGGGGTGTGGAAGTTGGTTGGAAAAGGTGACCAGTGTTGAACCACCGGTAGGGTTCGGGTGGCCCAAGTAGAGAGAAGGGGAAGATGAAGGCGGCTAGGGTTTGAGTTATGAAGCTAAATGGATGAAATGATATGAATACACATCAGGTGCATTGATATATTGAATATGTGATGGTGTATCTCAACCGTTGGATTAGATCAAACGAATGGCCAGGATTTGATTCTTTCCACACGACGTCTTGTGGATTAATGAAGCCCTCAACTTCAACCGTTGGACGGGTTAAATGAGCGGTCCTGATTGCTTCGCGTAAACGACGTCGTTTGAATTAGTAACAAGGCTTGAGGCTTAGACCGTTGGATTAATTGATCAACGGCTTGGATTTGATTTTTGAAACGACATCGTTTGGATTATGTTATAGGCTGACCGGTTGATTCTAATCTGGGTCTGGTCTATGTTTTATACCATTTGGGCTACTGAATTGTATTTGGCCCAATTCTTGTATATTGTATTTGTATTTTTGTATTCTTTTCTTTTCTATATTTTTTATTTTACCTTTTGTATTTATCTATTTATTTCCCTTGTATTTTCTTTGTATTTTCTTTTAATTTTCTGATTTTTTTCTAAAATTAAAGAGTAATGAATTTCTATTTTTTGGTATTTTCTAATTAATACAAATAGATGATATTTGATTTTCTTTGTTTTGTTTTCCTTTCAAAAATGAGAAAAAGTCTTAGTATTTCTACTTATTTCATGAGTTATTATTAAACAAACAATTATCAACAAATTGCCACACAAATTCAAAAAAAATTATTTTTGCCTATATTTTGGAACAATTTGCTTGGAGAAAAAATCACGTGCTCACAGCTGCCCCTCTTTGCTCGGGAACATGCAGAGTTTTAGTGCAAAGATAAGTGAGCAGTAAGGAGGGATTTTTGCCCATTCGCATATTCCGTGTGAAGCATTTTTGAAAGGTTATGATCGCATCCTGCTTCATGGATTGCCTACATATCCTGGGCTAAACAGGAATCAAGTCAGTGTAGTTCAGGAATGTCTGGTAGTTGAGACTACCAGGGAGCTGTAATCTTATTGTTGTTGCTTGTTGTCACTGCCTGCTGATCTCCTTATTACACCATGGTAAAGATAAAAGAATCTAACCTAAGCTATGCTCTATGATTTACAAAAAAACCTATCTATGCTTTCCAGCTTGTTCTTGTGTTGCACTTGTATCCTGCATAACTTTGACTGTGTCCATTCTTCAGGTAGACTCCTGCTTACTATTTTTTGAAAAATTATTCCCTTGTTCTTCAGGTGGGCTCCTGATTACAGCTTGCTTTGAAATATATTCCCTTGTTCTTCAGGTGGGCACTTGCTTACAACTTGCTTTGAAATGTATTCCCTTGTTCTTCAGGTGGGCGCCTGCTTACAACTTTTGAAAAGATATTCCCTTATTCTTCATGTGGGTACCTGCTTACGTCATACAAAACAAAGAAAATTTTTGCCCCAGTTTGATAACTGGATGTATGATATTACTGAATATTAACTTGTGATGAAATTATGTTATACTTCCCTTATTCTTCAGGTGGGTGCCTGATTGCTACTTTGAAAAGATATTCCATTATTCTTCAGGTGGGTGCCTGCTTTCATTTTGAAAAGTATTCCCTTGTTCTTCAGGTGGGCGCCTGATTGGTAACTTGAAAAAATATTCCCTTATTCTTCAGGTGGGCGCCTGCTTGCGACTTGAAAAGTATTCCCTTATTTTTCAGGTGGGCGCCTGCTTACAACTTGAAAAGATATTCCCTTATTCTTCAGGTGGGCGCCTGCTTGCGACTTTGAAAAGTATTCCCTTATTTTTCAGGTGGGCGCCTGCTTGCAACTTGAAAAGTATTCCCTTATTCTTCAGGTGGGCGCCCGATTGCAATTTGAAAAGTATTCCCTTATTCTTCAGGTGGGCGCCTGCTTACAACTTGAAAAGTATTCCCTTGTTTTTCAGGTGGGCGCCTGCTTGCAACTTGAAAAGATATTCCCTTATTCTTCAGGTGGGCGCCTGATTGCTAACTTGAAAAGATATTCCCTTATTCTTCAGGTGGGCGCCTGATTGCAACTTTGAAAAGTATTCCCTTGTTTTTCAGGTGGGCGCCTGCTTTCAACTTGAAAAAGTATTCCCTTTTTTTTTCAGGTGGGCGCCTGCTACGTTATACTAAACAAAGAAAATTTCTGCCCCAGTTTGATAACTGGGTGTAACATATTATCATACATGTAATTTGAAAATTAAAG